>JAUZSX010294567.1:0-13782 GCA_034780655.1 Idiosepius hallami
AGTGCTAAAGGCATAATGACTCATGAAAAGTTGATTAATATGCAGAAAACCCGAAGCGACTTTTGGCCCACCCTGTATATGTATGTATATATAGACTTTGATCGAAGCCTATTGTTGTGGGTATGCAAGTTGCCTTTTTAGGGTAAAGGGGCCGCAAGGCGCATTCTGTGTCAGGGCCGCTATGAGGCTAAGTAAGGCACTGTGCTTAGGTACAATAACCAGAGTTGGGAGGCAATAAACAGAATCTTTAGTATTATTCAATCACTTCATGGATGAATAATGTGAAAAAAAAAAATCAAATGAATTATGGCAATGAACAATGAAATTTTAGTTCTGTGTTGACAGAATTCTAAAATTGACAACTAAAGCTCAATCAGAAAAAAAAAAGGTTTAAAAAACACTAACAATGAGTTCTAATATTCTGTTTAAAAGCGAGAACAAATAGATAAATATTTAAAACAGATATTGAATGGATAGTTAAGGGAACAGATAAAACTTCTAAAAAAATTTTTTTAATATGAAAAATAAAAATAAACAATAAGTTACCTCTTCTTTCTTAAAATATTTAATTGTCTAATGGTAGTAATCTATAGATAAATAGTTAAAATGGTGGCTTAAGGAAAAAATAAAATGCAGAATGCATATATTAGAGTCTATAATAGAACATCCTTGATAATTTTATTGACACCCAAACGGGCCCCTTTGCAGTATTGGGCCCTAAGACAGGGTTTGATTAACTGATGGCTCAGTCTACTCCTGATTGTGACATTCTGCGTAAATGTACTAAATTTTAAGGAAACCTTATATAAAAAAAAAAAAGGAAGAAGTAGTATAAGAATTATTTTGTGAAACCAAATCAAAATAAAAATTTGAAAAATAATTTGAGAAATCATTCATTTATTCTTTTGATTAGTCTTGTCCTTTGTTTTGAGAAAATTAAATCTTTGCATAAATGCGGTTGGTGTAAAAAATGTTTGTTTAAGATTGAAAGCTGTTGTTGAGTCTAAGAAGAAAGATGTGGAAGGAAGAGGTGGAAGGAAGAGGCGGAAGGCTACAGAGTTATAAAAAGAGAGAAAGTGCATGTGTGTGTGTCAATTAGAGCTAGAAGCAGGGTCACTAGTGCGAACTAGCAATGCCGTGCTTAGCGGACCCAATGCAGAATGCCACCTGCGGCCCCTTTACCTTAAAAAGGCAAGTTGTACCCCCTCAACATACAGAAGCCTTCGACTATATATACATACATATACAAATATACATAGAGAGAGAGAGAGATAGGCAGAAAGATAGATGGATTGATAGATGTATATTTCAAGTGTGATAATGATTTTCTAATTAATCCTAACAATTATTTTGATCATTTTTTGAATTACAAAAGATCTGTAAAACCAAGGAGCCTTGCAACTTCTAGGGAGCTTGTGACTCTCCCCTTACGAGGTCTTCAGGGGCTCTCATGGCCCTGAGAACTAGCTTAAGAACGGATTGAAAGCTAAATAAATATAATAACAATGTTGGGGGTTGAGATAGACTTTGATGTATTTCCTTCAGAGAAAGAAATCTTTAATTATGCGCTTATTTGGGGTTGGTCTAAAATAAGCAAATGAATGCTTAGTCCACAGATCACTGCAAATTTTCTTTTAAAAATCACTGCAAATTTTCTTTTAAAAATCACTTTTGAGATTATGCGTTTTTTTTGTGTAATTTAACCTGCTTAAACACGCTGTGCACTTTAAACCATTGAAATCGTTAAAATAGTCTGTTTTTTTGGAAGCGGAAAGGTTAATCTGCTGAAACATTGAAGAAAGCAATGGTGAGAACAACAAGCCAATAAATAGATGTATAGATCATCAAGCCTTATCTCAAGCATTCTGAAAAACAATGTTCTAGATTAATTTAAAAATTGGTATTTGACAAAATTCTTGAAATCGGACTGTGCAAAATTTTTTTAAGGAAACTACATTTCCAGTATAGCTGTATACTGCATATCATTACAAGAAGCTTTGAAATGATTGAAAATGTATTCAATAATTTGATTTCAAATACGTGTTGAATGAGATTAGATGTCGTCACCTGAGTATGTAATTCTTTCATGGGTTTTTCTAGTTAAGATAGATTTTCTTGGTCATTACTTTTATAATATTTTAAGTTATAACAATTACTGATTAACATAATCATTTTTACATGATTTTATAAATGTGTCAGGAGAAACAGAGATAGAGTGAGTTAAAATATTATTGCCAAAGATTTCATCCATAAGAAATTCTGTTTAACATAAAAAATTCTTTTTCCCTCAATTTTGAATTTATTTCTTTTTTTTTCTGTTTTAAGATGACTAAAACAATTTCAAGTCCAAAAAGAAAACAGTCAGCAAACAAAAATATTCCAAAATCAATTTCAGTCTGATATAAGATCCAAAAACTGATAACATTTAATTAATCAAAAAAAAAAAAAATTTCTATTTTTAAGACTAAAAAAATAATGCCTATACCTCTTGGCTATAGCTGAAATTCATATGAAAAATAATAACAATTTCAATTTATCGATATGGTTCACCAAAACACTTTTAAGGACTCTAATGAATAGCCTTACATTAGATTTTAATGAGAAAATTTCTTGAAATACATTTATATTTTTTAGCTGTGCATTAATTTAATTATTGATTTTACCAGTTTCATACAGCTTCATGATACAAGCAATGAAATGAAAACACAGTATTCAAACTATTGCCCGTTTGTTGCACTTACTTGCAAATATCCTTGGAGAAGTAATGAAACAACTATTCCTTTTTACTACTGGTTAAATCAAGTTTAGAAAAGCCTCAAAACATACTTTAGATACTTAAAGCTTTGTTAAAATGTGACATACAACTTGTAAAATATAATTAATTACTAGGGCTATGACAAGAATATTTTTAATAAAAGCATATTATCACAGCCCTACTAATAAATACAGAATTAAATGAAATAGTAAAATTCGCAAAATAGTCAAGTAACAAATAGAATATACTTTAATAAAAGCATATTATCACAGCCCTATAAATAACTTTATCAAACAACTTTTGAAAAATGTTTTAACTATAGTATAGCCATTAATAAAAAGGTTGTAATAAGTAATTTTCACCCCAATATCTAAAACAATACTATCAACACGCTGCAGTTTGGTAACATGTATCCATGTTCTGTGCTCCAACAAAAACCCTTAACATTATTTTCTATATAAACAAGGAAGAACTTTATGAAATAATGCATTAAGTGAATCTTGAATTATATTTTATATAATAACCCTTGAAATTTCATTAAAAGTTTTCTTTATTCGTTTCTTGTACTTTATCTAACCTTCTACCTTACTAAGTTTGATGATGTACAAGGTTTTACCGTAAGGAAAAACTTGATGAAATAGCGCCTAATTAAAGTGAATTTTGAACAATATTTAATACAGTAACCTTTGAACCCTCATTAAGCGTTTTCTTTATTCCTATCCTATACCTAATCTAACCTTTGACCTTGCCATGTTTACAAGGTTTTACTGTATTTGAATATTTGCATATATTAGACTAGGATTACATTTTTGTTTATACTCTTTAAATTTTCCACTGTACATTAATAGGAAATTAATCAGAGCACACATAGCCAGAAAATTGCATCCTTCATTACCTTATAAAAGGAAGTGAGGAAGAGGCAGGAGAAGGGATTCAATATCTTTATTCTTTTTGATGATATTTGGCTGTCCATGTCAAAATAACTATTTTTGTAAATATATGTTTTGCTTCTTTTGCGTTACTCTAATTCAGAAACTGAAACTGAGAGAAAGACTTTCCCTAGCAAGAACTAATATTAGGAGTCAACACAATGAGGATTACAACTTGAAGACAATTAAAGTGGTGTTAAAAGATTTTCATATATGGTCTTTAAAACTTATAAAAAAAGGCAGTGGAGTTGGAGCATTGGTAAAAGCTCGGACTCTGGAATCATTTTAGGCGAGTTCAAATCTCATTTAAAAACATTGCATTCACCTTTAGTTGCTCTGGACAGATGGGGCTCGTTAACTCAGAAGCAGCTCATCTAGATGAAGAGTAACACCGTATGCAAAAAGCCCCGATAAGAGCACATAAAAATGGCTTTGTGCCAAACTTGTGTTTGCGTTCACCAAGTAAATATAATATACTTATTAAAAAAATCATGCCGTTGTGTTTGTTGAAGACCCTACATCCTGCAGCTCCTTGGAAAATAAAACCACTAAGTTATTTTTTTTAAAAATGATTCAGACTACTAAAATTTGCTTATGTACATTAATTACTGGCTTTCTTTACGACATACTATCTTAAGTATATTAGAGAAAGTTAGTATAAGAAAGCATTAGAAATAAACTTAATTGACAAAAGCATTAGAAATGAATTTAGTATAAGAAAGCATTAGAAATTAATTTAGTATAAAAAGGCATTAGAAATGAATTTAGTATAAACAAAGCATTAGAAATGAATTTAGAATAAACAAAGCATTAGAAATGAATTTAGAATAAAAAAAGCATTAGAAATAAATTTAGTTTAAAAGAACATTTTTAATGAATTTAGTATTAAAAAAAAGCATTAACTACTTTCTGATATTATAGGCTACCTTAATTACATTTGCGGCAGGTCCTAATGCCTGAACAGAGCTGGACAATACTTCTAGTTATTTTATATATTTTTGGAAGTTAAAGAAAAATATATATTGTTATGCTATTCATAAAAAGTATGGAACTGTTTATAAAGTACAGATTTTACTGAAAATAAAATCTAAAAATAACAGCAAAAAAATATTTATTTTTTTAGCTACAAAAATTTCTGACCTTTTAAACTCCTCTTCTATTCCTTTTCTTCTCTGGCTTTCAAGGAATTTTTATGTTATTTGACTTCTCTTGTCTAACTGTTAGCATCTATAATAAAATTGGATCATTTATATCTATTAATAGCATAGGATTGCTTCTCACCTTTTTCCATTCTTCTTACCTTTCTTCTTATTTTAAACACCATTAAGATATAATCATCATTACTTCTGTTATTATTTCATAATTTCAATATAAGTAAAATATAATCCAAGGTAGAATATTTACACGAATAAAGCTTATGGTAATAGTAAGGTTCATTATAAGATTAATACAAACAAGAATAATTTGGGGTAATAAGTTTTATCGTATGATTAATACAAGCAAGAATAAAGTCAATGAAGATTACCCATGGCAGTGTGCTCAAATCTTACCTAGGGCTGTGCTTAGGGCCCCCGCAGATCCTGCAATTGCGAGGGGGGGGGCAAGGTACCTAGGGATTAGGGTTAGTGTTAGAACTTTAGATTCATTTGTAATGCAAAAAAAATTGTCAAAATAATTAATTATTAGGATTAAGTAGAAAGTCATCATCTCATTTATATGTTGATACATCAATCAATCCATCCATCCATCCATCTCCCTATCTGTCTGTTTGTCTCTATATATTTGTAAATGTAGTCTTTGATCGAAGCCTATAGAATATTGTAGGTGTCAAAGTTGCCTTTTTTAGGGTAAAGGGGCCGCAAGGCGCATTCTGCGTTGAATCCATTTTCTGGCTAAGCACGACACTGTTCTCACCCCATTGCATCAACCTATACTGAATGATGGCAAACAAATCATGTCACAGGCGGTATTAACATGTGTCAAAATAAGTTTAATTTATTAATGAACCCTTGCAGAATAGAAAATCAGGAAAACTCAGGGACATGTTTAGGGCCTCTGCAGACCCCGCAATTGCGGGGGGGGGGTCACAAGCTCCATAGGGGCTGCAAGACTCCTTGGCTTTACAGATCTTTTGTTATGCAAAAAATTACCAAAATAATTGATTAATACTTAATTTATATTCTTGCTTTTGTAGATGTACAGATAAGTGACTTTGAGTTTCTGTCTCTACCAAACTAGAGACTTGAAATTTCATAAGGGATATTTGGGCCTCTTGAACAATGTCTATATTCTAACTACAAAAATAGCGGCTAAGTTGTCAAACTTTAAAAGTGGGATCTGCACAGTCAGTTTTGCTGCTGTGTGTGGGGAGGGGCTACATTAGTCATTAGGGTGTTAATATAATTTTAGCTTACTGAAATAGTTTTCAGCTTTAAAAAAAAATGGAATTCTAAAATGCACAGCTAAAATGAGCACAAAAGGAGCATCAAATCAACCCCTCTTGACCAAGCAAAGCTGGGTAATTCTTCTAGTCATCAATAAAAGAAATGAATTGGTAAACTATAGAATTTTATAACAGATCAATGTACTGGTGATTATATTTTTTCCACATTAATTGCACTTTTTTTTTTCATTCATTTCTGATATTTTTTATATGGGCAAAAATATTAAAGAATATTTTCAGGCAAGTAAAATAAATTACTCTTTGATTTTTTGTTCATAGTAGTAAATCTTATACAAATATGAAATAAAAGGAAAAAATAATGAAAAGTAAAAAAAAAAAAAAAGCAACCCCAACTCCTAAAAAAAAAAAGGCAAATTTTAGAATTTTAATATCTTTTGTTAATGTAAAAAGAAAAAGATTAAAATTAACAGTTCGGTTATGAAATACAAAAGTTTAACTGTTTCTTCAGAAGATAAATCATGAATCTAACACTTTAATTTGAAACCAAATACTGAATTCTCTTTTAAGGCAAAAACTAAAAATTGAAACAAACATTTTTACAAAATGAAACAAAAGATGTGTGGGATTTTACAATTTAGTTTTCCTCTACTAAAATAAAAAGTCAAAAATACATTAATTACAATCTTTCATTTTTTTTTTATTTTCCTTTTTAAACAAAACTTTTCAATTTAAGCTTACAGTGGCAGGTTTTAGGTTTTTATGTCTAATTAAAACAAGTCGCTATAAAATTTTAAAAAACAAACAAAAAAATCAAATGCAATTAATTAAATGTTCCTAAATTATGCAGAATTTCCTGGGATGTAATGGCTTAGTGCTCAGACTTTGAAATCATAAAGAATTAAGTCCATTTGGCCTAGTGGGTAGGCAGTTGAACTTTGGAATCGTAGTAAACAAGTTCAAATCCCAGTCGCTCCATTAGTGTTCATAATCAGACTTATACTTATACTTATTGGGAAAGGTATAAATCCCCACATTCCCTCCTTCTATGGGTTAAATGGTGAACATTGTGTTATTAAAAAAAATACTATGTGTGTATACAATAATTGTTATTTGCATTAAATGACTTAAAGAGGTTGATATGCCATAAAACAAATCAACAGAAAGGAATTTACACAAAAATATAAAGTAAATGTAAATTTTTTTTTCCTGTATAATTTTCAACTTGTACATTGCAAAAACTAAGGGTAATAGAAAAGAAAAAGCAGTCCAGTAAATTAATTCAACCCAGACAGACTAAATTAGTCATTAAAAGCAATTAGCAAGCAAGGCAAGCATGGCCATTCCATCTGGTCATGTTCGGTTGGCACGAAATGGGAATGTTTTTCTTTCATTAATAAATCATTTCACTCACACATAACTGGAACAGACGTGATTTTTAAGTTGCTTCCTCGGATTTGTTGCTCCAAAAAGTGAACATTGTTAGCAACAACCATTGAACAAATAAACATATTGACATTTAAACTCAACTTCTTGGGCACCGTCATTGCAATCAATCAGTGCCGTGCTTAGCCAGTTTGCGGCCCCGATGCAGAATGAGCGTTGCGGCCTCTTTACCCTAAAAAGGCAACTTGCACATCAACAACATACTATAACCTTCTATTAATTAAAGTCTATATATACATACATATTGTTGTATTTGTGAGTTCGAATCTCATCCTGGTGTCGTCACTTGTTGTGGTCGAGTGTAGTGTGGTACAGTGTAGATATAAGAAAAACGACAGTATTAAGGGTTAACAAATATATTAACAAAAGTTACATAAATTTAGTGGCATACGGCCTGGCAGCTTAGCGGCTCCTGGCTGCTATGCTGAAATCCTCTCTCTCTCTCTTTGGGTGACGAGAGAGATCACATTTATAGTGATTGGAAGAGTTTATTCTAAGGTGTGTTTGTTTCACCCCACAACACATATACAAATAGAGACAGACAGACAGAGAGATGTATTGTAAGAATATTTAAGTGTAATCATGGTTTTCTACTTAATCCTAATAAATAATTATTGTGGTAATTTTTTGCATTTTAAAAGATCTGTGAACCCAATGACCCCTGCGGCCCCTAGGGAGCTTGCGCCCCCCCCCCTTATCTTCTACTTTAGCATAGTGACTTCCTAAGTGGAGTAGTTTGGGTGTGGTAAAATCCTGCCAAATTATGGAGCGGAGTTAGTTTTTCATAAAATATCTTAATGGAGTCTCTTTTTAAAAATCTACTAAAAATCAGGTAAAAAATCTAATCAACATAAAAGTTTTACAGATAAACTTTATATGGGTGTTTTTGTTTGTTTGTTTTTTTTTTGTTTTTTTTTTTTATAATTGATTTTTTTTTCAAACAATTTTAAGTCTCCCCATAAACAGGAAGTATCCCATGATGAAGTAGAGGGTATAAGCCACAAAATATCGATAACGAAAAATATTAAAAAAAAAAAAAAAAAAAGCATCTAAGTAAAGTTCCCTTTCTTTTTTGTTTTTTTGGTGGGGAGTTTGGGTGTGTGTGCTAAGAACAAATAGCACCCACTACTAGTTAAGTGTACTTTTGGCTTTTTTGGATGATAGGAAAATAAAAAATAACAGTTAAGTAATGGGTAATATTTAGTATGTCCACCGTCTGTAAGGATACAATTTGACTGGCTAATGAAAATTTCAATATGTAATCAAATTGTGTCCTTTCAGATGGTATAAATGCAAAAAGCACCGAAATTTTTAAGTACGAAAAATAAAAAAATTCTTTTTTAAAATATGAATTTTTAACCCATAAAAATGGGTTTTTTTTTCTAACTTTTAGCGAAATCAACTATCTATCAGAGAGAAGAAAATCCTATAATTTTTTTTCACTCTGATAGTTAGGCTAAAACTGTCCAATAATCCGCGGAAAATTTTGAAAACAGACTAAAAGAAATAATTCTATATGAGGTGTGTAATAATTGCACCAGCACCACTCACCAGTCCAGTCCAGTCCAGCCAGTGCAAACTAATAATTTTTATTATTATTCTCTGAATTCTGGTAAATTTTCAAAAAAAGAATGAAATGTCCAAGAATGGAAAACGGAATTTCTTAGGAAGTTTTGTTATCCATAATGAAATTGTCTAGTTTATTCTTTTTTTTTTCAGTTTCCTGCTTTTTTAATATAATTATTTGTTACTGCTTAACTTGAAATCAGCAAAGTTATGGTAGTTAAAACATGAAAATAAAAATTTATTTTACCAGACAAGCAATAAGCATAAACTCGAAAATATAGAGCTTATACTTTTCCTTCACTTGTTAAAAAAAAAAAAAAACAATTAAACATTCAATTAAAAAAAATGTAAGAAGAATAAGAAATAAATTTAAAATCTTAATTACTTGCCTTCAAAAATATTGGTGATGTGTGCTAAATGTCATACCATAATTTCAAGAACAACCGATTTCGCAAACTTGTAGGAAAGGAAGTAAAAGTCTTCTTGCAAGAAAGGGGAGAAATGTAATGTCCTGTTAATTTTATTTATAAACAGTAGTTAAATCAAAGACGTCATTGTTACCGTGAAAAGTTCTTGCAGTATACAAGAGCGATAGGTAATTCAATTTATATACAGTTTACGGAATGCTACAGACTTTTTTATCCTAATTACCGTATCATTAATAAATGTTGTTCTTTAAGTTTTATATACCGGAAAATATCACAAATTCAATATGGCGGCTATTATTCAACAATGTGTCTTCGGTTAAGGTTTGTTCATTTCATTTTTTTTTTTAATCACTTGACAAAAACTTTTAAATTATGATAATTTACTGTTGGATTAATAATATTTCCGGTAAACTCTGTTAGAGAAAGAAAAAGAAGAAAAAAAAACACCCATTATCCGAGAGATGGAATTCTTAAGTACTAATAACTAAACTTAATTATCGCCCTTGAAATTGAAAATTATAGATCTGTATGTCTGTAGATACTACTTTTATTTTTTTCTTTAAGATACGACTCAGTTCCGGCTCAACATCATTTAAAAAGTAATTCCCAGGTCGGAATACCTTATAAATGAAATTTCGAGTCAGTAGCAGTTTGGTAGAGACTGCACTGTCAATGTCTATGAGTCTATCTCTCACACTCTCTCTCTCTCTCTCTCTCTCTCTCTCTCTCTCTCTCTCTTTTTCTCTTTACATGCATGGACTCACACACGCACACACTTAACACACGTGTACGGTCAAATCAAATTTGAGACACCGGTTCCCGTCAGATCACCGAAGTAAAGCAACGTTGAGCCTGATCAATTGCTGACCATACCGACTGTATCTTATGCTGCTGGGCGGAAAATACCCAGGTTAGAATCCTGGGGGGAGCGCTTAGCGCCCCCACCCCCAGGATACTAATCTGACACTTGGGCAGAGATGCAATATGCATTATGCAATGAATGAATGCAACCTTCTTAGTCTTTCTTTGGCAAGACAGACAGGTATCTAGGAGAGGGAAAGCTCTAAAGTAAATACTTAAGGACTGACTGCTAGGAATTATGATAAGTCTGTAGCAAACACTTGACTTGCACTTATTGCACCAAGTGTCCCAAGAAGTGTGGCTTGTGGCTATTGGTGCTTACACACAAGCCTTGTGCGTTCTCCCTTATAAACAAATCCCTGTGTGTGGTACTGGTAGAAGTTTGGTTTGATGACTCTCATACGCTGAAATCGGCGGAGAGAGAGTCCATTTTGTCGAATATATCTATTATTTATCAACTATACTAGAAACACAAAATATAGTAATTTTCAAGAATTGTCAGCGCTTTTTCGCTTAAATATATTTTTAGTAATTAGTGCGGATAATTTTTTATAACCCTCCCACCTTGTACAAACCGAAACACCAAAACTATAAATTAGAACATCTGTAAATAATGCCAAAAACGCTAATTATTAATTAGAAATTTATATAGTCGCTTGGTCAATAAACCACAAAACCACAACCTAAGACCATTTTTTTATTTATAAATTCTTGGAATTCAGATGGTATTTGTATTAAACGAAAAGCTTAAAAATAAATGAATACAATATGTTTTTTTTTTTTTTTTTTGCATACATCAGAATTCCCGATTCATTACAGACCAAAACAAAAACATTGATCTGAAAAATTCATTAAAACTACACAATTAAACAGTGGTTGTTCTGTAATCTAACTTATAAGATTTATTCTAAATGCCGTTGATTTATTTCATATGCCTAGGTTACATCAAAGAAGTCGAAAGTAGAGTCTTAGATTAACCGGTAAACAGTGCCGTGCTTAGCCACCTTGCGGCCCTGTCACAGAATGCGTCTTGTAGCCCCCTTTTCCCTAATAAAGTTACATACTGGAGCCTTCGATCAAAAAACTTATCGAGAGAAAGAGAAATAAACAAAATGAGAGATATGGATTGACAGGGGCATATACTAAGTGTGATTATGATTATCTAGTTAATTCTAATAATTAATTAATTTAGTATTTTTTAATTACTAAAGGTCTGTGAATCCAAAGAGCATTGCGGCCCTTATGGAGCTTACGCCCCCCCCCTGCGCAATTGCGGGACCCTAAGCACCGGTAAAAATGTATTGTTTGTCGAAATCAAATAAAAAAAAACTTCGTGTGAGCAAAAAGAACATTTATTTAACCCTTCCCGCCCTTAGGGGCCGATATATTGGTCTTAGTAACAAAGACAAAAAGAGACACACTGAAATTTCGAATCTAATATGGTTCTTTAACAGAATGGCTCTGGGAGATAATTTGGTAATATTGCCAAGTTAGGGTCTAAAGTTGGAGGTTGAAATTTGTGTGCGTGACTTTTTTTTTTGCCATAATTCGCCAGGGCCGATTTATCGGTCCTTTAGGGTTTAAAGAGTTAAAAAAATGATTGTTCTCCCCATTAAAAGATTGATCCGCAGACCCCTTAACTGCGAGGTGGCCCGCAAGCTCCCTAGGTGCTGCAAGGCCAAGACCCACTAAGAGAACAATGTCGTAGGTCTCGGCAAGGCTCGTTGACTTCACGATTCTTTTGAAATGCAAAAAAAAAATGCCATTAGGATTATTAGGATTAAGTAGAAAATCATTATTACACTTTTATGTTTTTATGTTGAAATACAATCCATCTCTCTCTCTCTCTCTCTTTCTCTCTCTCTCTCTCTATCTGTCTGTCTTCCCTTCTCCCTCTTTCTTTCTCTTCTGTCAATCTCTCTCTATCTCTTCCATCTCTTTCTCCCATCTCTCCTAACTTCCTTCTCTATCTTCCTCCCAAAACCCAAGGTTGTATACAGACCCCCACACACACAAAAAAAAACCCTTTCTAAAATCGAAGAAAGATCGAATTATTGATAAAAACCTTTATTGTCAATATTTTATGACGAGTCACCATTGTAGGCTTTTGTTTTCTTTCAATAAACGAACGGACGCCATGTTGAATATCTCACCATCTGCTTCTTCCATTTTTCGGGCGGGTCGCCCGAGCGCTTGTTTTGTTGTTATCTACCAAAATAAAGATAAAAAAATCATTGAAATATAATCAATATCATGCCATAGGTCTGTTATTCAGATATATATCTCTAGCCTGGAGCGATTGACTGCACGCCCGCTCGTGTAAATATAACTATCTAAAATACTTACATCTGGACAAAACTATAATGATTTTTTTTTAATCTTTAACTAGGTTATTCGGGCGTCTACTCTTATCTTTGTTTTCATTGAATTTATATAAGTCTTTTTTTATCTATATTCTAGTTATCCAGACTTCTACTCTCATCTTTATTTTAATGGTCTGAATATATGGGACGAGTCTTTAATATTATATCTATTCTAGTTGTGGGGACTTCTACTCTCATCTTTATTTTAATTGTCTGAATTTATGAGATGAGTCTTTAATGTTATATCTATTCTAGTTATCTAGACTTCTACTCTCATCTTTATTTTAATTGTCTGAATTTATGAGATGAGTCTTTAATGTTATATCTATTCTACTTTTCCAGACTTTTACTCTCATCTTTATTTTAATTGTCTGAATATATGGGACGAGTCTTTAATATTATATCTATTCTAGTTATCCATACTTCTACTCTCATCTTTATTTTAATTGTCTAAATTTATGGGACGAGTCTTTAATATTATGTCTATTCTAGTCATCTAGACTTCTACTCTCATCTTTATTTTAATTGTTTGAATAGAAGAGTAAATATATTTTTTATCTAAGTGAACGGCAACACTGAATACAAACAGCTCTGTTATATGGAGCTCGTAAAAAATGGCCTTGTGCTTATCTTAGTAAATCTAGGTGAAGGGCAACACTGAATGCAAAGAGAACAGGTATTTAGAGCACATAAAAATTGGCCTTGTGCCTAACTTGGGTTGGTGCTCGATCAAGTAAATATATTCACTTTCAGCTGCCTCGGGCAGACAGGGCTCTGGGGTGATAATTCTGGAGAACAACTCATCTAGTTGAAGTACAAACATTGAAAGCAAGAAAAACAGGTATATAGAGCTTAGCACGTAAAAACTGGCCTTGGGCCTAACTTCGGTTGGTACTTGACTAACTTAATATAATCTTGGCGTCACTCGTTGTCGAATATGACTCTCCTCCGTCTTTGATCTGTGGACCCTTTCGTGGAGGACGCCTGTGCGTGATGTCTTTTAACGTGGGGAGACTGATGCACCTGCAGTCAC
>JAUZSX010294578.1:0-13781 GCA_034780655.1 Idiosepius hallami
GGAATCTCTAAACAGAAAAGCAAAGAAATGTTGGCATTTGGACATAATGCCCCATTCTTAGCAAAAAACCTAAAATATAGGAAATGAATCAGAGAGACAAACCCTAATTCTGTTAAATTTGTGGCTCTTCATTTGGATTATTGTATCGTCATAAATGTAATCATGTTTGAGAGAAACCCTATTTCTTTCAATTTTGTTGCTTTTCATTTTTTTCAATTAGAACTTTACCTCATCACATACGCATGCATAGATTACGTATGTGGAAATTTATTTTGTCAAAATGAAAGTTTGTTCGTTCAAAAATTCTCACATTCAAAGGAAGAACCGTTTTTTGTTCAAATATCATATTTACTTGGTCAACCCAAGTAAGGCACAAGGCCATTTTTACGTGCTCTATTTACCGGGATTTTTTTTAATTCAGTGGTACCTTTCACCTACATAAGTTGCTCTCCCAAGTTAATGAGCCCCATCTGCCCAAGGCAGCTAAAGTGAATATAATGGTTTTGACTTGGATTTGAACTCGCATAATACAATCCACCGTCGTTGCCTACAGTGTCCAAATATGAGGAGATTCAATTTCACATAATTGTCATTTAATGGTTGGGAAGATTATTCATGAAGACAAGAACACCAAATAGATAGAAATATATACATTAAAGATGTGTGCATGTAATTTTTACTCTTAAATTTCTTTGGTTCAAAGTCAATAAAGGAAATCATTTTTTTTATTATTTCTAGGGCTGTGACAATATGCTTTTATTAAAGAATATTTTTTTCATCAGACTACTTTGTGATTTTACCATTTCTTTTAATTCTGTATTTATTAGTAGGGCTGTGACAATATATTTTGATTAAATAATATTGTCATCACATACCTAATAACTAGGACTAGAATATTTCTTATTTAGTGCTTATTCTCACAGGCATAAACTACTATTGTGACATATGGATTACTTGGTTAAATGGTCCAGTTAAATTTTTCTAAGTAATTGTTGTGAGACAGGATCCCACCTCCTAGTGGACTCTTCCAGAAGTGTTTCCATATCTCATTCCTATGAATCCAACTTAACCCAACAACTGTAGTATGCCTAAGATGTGGCTAAATGTTTTGCTCTGAGTTTATTTAAAGACTTGTTAATGTCTTTTAATATTGTTTTTTCTACTTCTTCATCTTTTCCTTTGTTTTAAGTGCAACAAAAAACTTTGGGTTTCATATGAAAGTCTCAATCATTCTTAGTTGAATGCCTCATATATGCAAGAGACTGAAATTTTTAGAGAAAAACAATCAAGAGACTTAGGATGAATGCGTGGTTTTCCCTTTCATTTAATAATCCATTTCACTGAATGAAGATCCAAGTATTTAAGAAAGAATATTTCTGGAATCCTGCAGTAATGATGTCACCAGTGTTTTTATTGGAATCTAATAAAAAAAAAAAAAACAACCTCTTCATTAACTCAATTAGTGTGGCTTTGTTATTGTTTATTCCTGTGGGTAAAAAAGCCAATAGGCACTGGCACACTTATGACAAAAATGAATTTTTTTTTTCCGAATTGTCGAAAGGAAAAATTTTTAATGGTTCGTGTCACATTATTTTTTTTTACCTACTAAGACCTATTGAGTAAGAGTGTAGAGATCGAATGATTCCTTTAAATACAGATGGTAAATTTAACCTGACCAATCACAGTGCAGAATGAAGACAACTTTTCTTTATAACAACTAACTTAACATATCTTCTCACATTACCTTATTCCCGGACTATATGTGACTGCTGTGATTAATGCTGTTAAATTTACCTACTACCATTATTACTAATACTACTATTAGGACCATTTTAGCTGTTACTTTCATTAAGTGCTACTTACTAATACCATTATTGGTTTTTAATACTGCTGTTATTTAGGATAAATTGCAACTACAATTGAATTCATTTTTACTGAGGTCACCTTTTTGACCAAGGACAATGGCGCAGGACCCAAGAGTTTATTGATTTTGATTTTACCTCATATCAATCCTTTCAGGTTATTTAATGCCTAGAAGAATCGTTTTTGATAAACTTTTTTTTTTTTTTGGTACAAACATGGTTTGTTGTTTTTATTTTTAATAATCCCACTTTTTAATTTGAATGGTTTGTCAGTTGTTTGGCAGCCTAATATATTGATTTTTTTTTTTACCATTACACCCAGTGGTGCATTGAGTAGCAAATTTGCTATTTTTGCTGTTTCCCTAGCATATTTGTTTTTACAAGAAAGAGTCACTAGCCCTCTGCTCAACCCCAAACCTTTAGGAACTTTTTGGGGCTTTTGTAATCAGTGTTGCCTTTCACCTAGGTGAGTTACTCTCCTGAGTTAACAAGCCCCATCTATTCGAGGCAGGTAATGGTGAATGTAATGGTTTTGACTTGGATTGGAACTCGTGTAATACCTTTCCATAGTCCAAGCTTTTACCAATGCTCCACCTTGCCCTCCACAATATATTGATTCGTGGAGTTAAAAGAAAAGTTAATGAATTAAGCTTTTTCCTAAAATTGATTTAAAGTTCTAAAGAGTTATTTCTTTGTAAAATAAAAGCATTGCACGTGAAGATGATTTCTGGTTGATTTTAGTAAAAAGTAACCCCATATCCAAAACAGTTGTGGTGAGTATAAGGTAAATTTGCCACTCTAATGGCATAAGGAGTTACACAAAATTTATATTGATCCAAAAGAGAATAGGCAGAATAGATGGAGCATTGATAAAAGTTCTGTCGTTGGTCCATCGAATGGTTACTAGACAGAGTTTCTGACCATTAGTGTAGAGAGCATGACCAGCCTTGAGTGACCCATGTTAAATTGCAGGAAGCTAAAAGGACGAAATGCTAGCCATGGATGAAGATTTATTGAGGTTTGATCTCCCGCTTGAATATTGAAATCTTCCGACTGTCGGGACGGGATGTTCATATCAATGAATATGGTCTGGCCATTTTTCCTAACAAAGTTTTCAGTATCAACACTGCTGCTGCTGTCCTCTGAAAATACAACAACTTTACTTTGATATTGTATTTACCTGGTGAGCAGTACCAACCAAGTTTGGCACAAGGTCATTTTTTTTAAGGTGAATATAATGGTTTTTGACTTGGATTTAGACTTGAGTACTACGATTCCATAGCCTGAGCTTTTACCATCGCTCCAACTTCACTTCCTTCAACTTAATTTTGATATTGTATTTGACCAAACTTAAAAATAACTTGGACTGTGACTTGGAAGTGGTGTCGGACAAGAACGGTCGTCAAAAACAGCTAATCAATTGTTTTACTGACTTTTCATCACCTGAATTTTCATCACTCAAGTATTAATCATGGAAATATAATCACTAGACTTTTAATCATGTGAACACTTAATCATCCTAACATCCAGAACTTTAATCACCTCCCCAAGACAAAAATTGCATTTATTTATGTAATTACGCTTTTATTACATTAAATTTTTCGGAGATTTGATGATTTTGGAGTTATTGGCAAAAAAGGGTATATATATATTATGAAGAATCATCATTCTAAAAGATTATAAATAATGAACAAATAATTTGGTGAAAAAAAAGATCTTTTTTACAAAACAGTTTTGGTATAACACCATTCAAACACTTTGAGAAATATCTAAGTGATTAAAATTTTTGGAGTGAATAAGCGTCTACTTGATGAAAAAAAACATGTGGTTAAAATTCTACTGATTAATATTCTGTGAATTATGGTTCGGTGATGAAGTGTCGAGTGATGAAAAGTCCATACACCAATTAGACACCTAGACCTAAATCGACTGCCATTATTGTTTTTTCAACTTTTTTTGATATTCAAAGATAAAATTCTTTTTAAAATAATTTAACAAGAGAAAAGATTATACTTTTTTTTATCATTACTTCAATCATTAATAAAGACCATAGTAATATTTTAAAAATTACTTTTTAGTGATAAATATTTATTATATTCAATTTAAACCGATATATTAGTAATTTTGCTGTGATTTGTAGATGTTTTTAATGAACGTTGAGATGTCATATTTTTTAAAATTTAATATAAAACAAAAAGGCTTATACTATTAACTTCTATTTTTTCTTATTGTAATACCACAAAACAAAATCTGTTTTATTAACAAATTTATTATCATTATATGATAATAAATACAATCACTAACAAAATAATTTATAAAAACATTTTTTAAATTATATTTCAAGAATTTTAAGTTAAAAAGTATTCAATGATTTTTAAAAAGATTTTTTGTTCAGTTTAAAATCATAATAAATAAAGTATGCATTTTTTTCTATTATGGATTAAATTTTATTATTCAAATATTTATTTTAATTTTTGAAATCATTTTAAGAAAATTCAAATTAATCAATATGAATTTTAAAATTATATTTAGCACCTGAAAATTTAATTTAGAAAAACTGTGTACAAAATAGTAACATAAATTATGAAATTCAATCAAAATTTCTTTAAATTTAAGAATTAATTACTTTTCGGGATTTTTTTTCTCCATTTATTCATTTCAAGGATTTTTTTTTTTTAATTTTCAAAATATCAAAAAAAAATTTCCGAATTATAAGATTTCATTTGATAACTTGAATGGAAAAAGAATCAAACGACTAAAAATTGTAAGTTGGAATTAATAGCGTTGTCTAGTAATCAGTGAAATTAGCGTTGTCTGCTTTGAATTACAAAAAAAATAGTTGAATTGTGGGAGATAAAAATGTCGGTACTGAAAATAAGTCAACGTTTATTTATGATTAAAAAAGCAATAGTTATTTTTTAGATTAATTAGAAGTTCTTAATTGAAAAAATTAAAAAATCACATTGAATCATTACGATGCAGATTTTTTTAAATAACCATTACAATAGAGAAAAATATTTTTTTTTTAAATTAAAAATGTACTGTTAGTTAAGTAATATTTAAATACTTTTTTTTCTTTAAAAATTCTATATTTTACAGAATATTTTAGAAAAATAAAAAAATAAGTTGGTTATGATTAAAAAAAAAAAAAACATCAAATTATACACTTTTTTGAAGACCAAACTCCTCCACCCATCACGAAAGTTAGAGTTCAAGTAAAATTTTAAAAAATCGATCGGTAACAATTTGATTCAATCTATAATTTTTGTAAAAATTGTAATGTCTACATTGACTTATTATTTTTCAAGAAATTTTGATTTCTTGGAGGGGGATATTAAGAAAATGTACAACCAAAATACGAAAAAAAAAAAATCAATAAAAAAAATCAACCAAATTTTTTCAAGAAAATCATTTAAAAATATTATTTTAATCGGATCAAAAATTGACAGATTTTTGAAAAAATTTAAAATTATAGTATTAAAACAACGCGTCACATCCAGTTTCGATTTTGGAGGAAATTTCTTTAAATTTATTTTATGAAAAAAATTTTTTAAACGAGTAATTTTTACTTGACATTTTTCTTTTTTTTGTTTCTTCCTCATTATTCACTAAAAATATTTACACTTAATAAATTTTGTTTGATTGTCGCAATATTAAATCATTGGGGGTCGAGAAATGGCGATTTTATTGCCCATCCTCAACTATCACCAATGATTTAACATGTAATGATACTGAAATCACCCCCAAAAAACATGCATAAACATTTTTAGTGTGTAACAAAGAGGGGTGGTTTTTCAAACAGTGCCGTCAATCTATCAGAAAAGGGGCATTAATACACTGGGGTTACATTTGCAGTTACACCATCTAGAATTAGTTAATTACTTTTACTTTTAATTACAAATCTGTATATTTATGTTCATTTTTATAACTAATTATTATAAAAATAAAACAATCATTATGAAATAATTAGGAAAATTACAATATTTTTTATTTCAAATTAAAGTTTGAATTTTTTTTAAAAAAAAAGTTTAAATTATTTTTTCCAAAAGAGTATTATTTTCCTATTTAACTTGATTAAATAAAGTTTAAAATTAATATTCAATATAAGAAGAAAAAATGATTTTATAATATCGTATTCGTAGCAAACGTAACTTTATGTACTTGTAATAAAAATTGAAAGTAACTAACTCTAGACGGTGTAACTTCAAATTTAACCCCGGTGGATTATTGCCCTCTTTCTGATAGATTGACGGCACAGTCTGAAAAACCACCGTTTTTTCTCAGTAGAGATAGGCTTCAACTATACTAGAGGTCTGTGTTGTTGTTGTTTTTGGTTAGGAAGACATTTCCTCACTCGATCAGGCTTGGATTAATCTTTCCGTTGTTATAGAGTTTTTTCGCAATCTTAACAAATCGAGACTCCCAGTTTTCACCCTAGAGGGCAACTCTAATCGAAGGCTAATCGAAAGGCTAGGAGAAGGAAAAGAAGAGAGCGATAATAATAGCCCCGGCTTCCACCTTGCAAATATTACCCTCGACTCTTTCACCACCGGTTGGGGCTTGCAATCCATGTAAAACTAGAAAATAAGGGATAAATAATAGACCCGATACCCGGACAAGAGTGGGTGCCGACAATAACGACGACGGTATAGAACAGGCATGTCAAACTCAGAGCCCCACGGGGTCAATGGATCAGTTGGTGTTAACATGAGGGCCGCACCGCTAAAATATTAATCATAGTCATTAAATAAAAATCATGAACATTTTCCTTTAAACGGAAATTTAGAAACATACAATAGTTTGGTGAGGGCAGCGACAGTGGAGCATTGGTAAAAGCTTGGGCTATGAAATCGTATTACGCGAGTTCAAATCCCGGTCAAAACCATTACTTTCACTTTAGCAGCCTCAGGCAGATAGGGCTTGTTAACTCGGGAGAGCAGCTCATCTAGGCGAAGGGTAACACCGAATATAAAAAGCCTGAGTAAAAGCACGTAAAATGGCCTTGTGCCAAACTTGGGTTGGTGCTCACCAAGTAAATATAATACAATAGTTTAGTGATATTGAAGAATGCAAGTTAAAAGTATTTGTAGATTAACAAAATAATATAACAAAGGAAATTAGCATGAAATATTATATTTACTTGTTGAGCACCAACCCAAGTTTGACACAAAGCCATTTTTTTACGTGCTCTTACCCGGGATTTTTATATTCGGTATTGCCCTTCACCTAGATGAGATCTTATCCCGAGCTAACGAGCCCCATCCGCCCAAGGCTGCCGAAGTGAAAGTAATGGTTTTTGACTGGGATTTGAACTCGTGTAATACGATTCCAGAACCCGAGCTTTTACCAATGCTCCACCGTCACTGCCCAAAAGAAGAATAGACATTATGATTCATGTGCGAAATTGGAATGGGGGATATTGCAAATTGGATCTTTTTGCAAATGGGCGTTTTGACTAACCAATTTTATGAATATCTTTAGGATAAAACGATGTAAGTATAGAAATTTCGATGAGAATATAAGTTACAATTCGCTTTTTTAAGTATGGGTTGAGGATTTTTATAAGTTAATTTCTATTTTCTTAATTTAATTTCCTATTTTAAAAACTGAATCATTTCTTTTTGCAGCGATATGAAAATCCATTGGATCCAGACTGAAAGGTTAGAGAGCTGCGCAACTCGTTTGGCGGGCTTGGATTCCTTGCTACCAACAAGACACCTAAAGTAAACCAAGAGAATATCATAAACTTTAATCCTTGCGTTAATGGCAACTTCTAAATATTTGTTCCCAAATCAGAGGCACAAAAAATATCTCAGCAAGGAATAACTCGCAAAGTTGGATAACCAACCAATAGATAAAGAAATAATCTCTTTTTTTTGGAGAAATAAACCCATTTTGAAGAAGAAGTATTTCTGTCGACTTAAAAACGCAAATTCACCTCGCCACTAACCCAACCACTTCTTCCGTCCAAGCCAGTGACGTAATTACAGTAAACTTCACTAGGGACGGTCTCATCAAATGTCACCTCACTGGTGCTTGCGTCAACCTATGCTGAATGCAACACTTCTGAAATAGATCGGGGGGAAACCCTACAAAACCCCATTAATAAACCGGTGGGGCAAACCCCTTATCAAACTCTTTGATCTACTTTGATTATTGGATGTATGGAGTAACCCAGGAGAGCCATTGTTTACCACGTGTCAAATAAGGAAAAACTGAGACAAAAACTTATAGAAACTAGATTTTTCTTGAGACTAAAGCTCTCTCCTGACACCATGTAATTACTAAGGGCTGTGGCAATATTCTTTTATAAAATATGCATTATATTCTCTTAATATGCTGGAAATATTCTTCAAGAATATGCTTAAGAATATGCTTTTTTGTAGGGAATATTGTTTTTTTTTAAAAGAATATGCTTTTATTTCTCGGGAATATTTTTTTAAAAAATATGTTTTCTGTTAAAAACATATTCTTTTTATTTTTTTCAGAATATGCTTTTAACGAAAAGCATTTTTACAAAAGTTAAAATTTTTTTCTTTTGAAAAAAAATATGCTTTTTTGAAAAAAAAATGCTTTTTGTTAAATGAATATCCTTTTTTTTTAAAAGAATATGCTTGTTGTTTAAAGAATATTCTGTATGCAAAGAATATGCTTAGATAAAAAAACATATTCTTGTCACAGCCCTTGTGATAGCACATAACGATAGGAGATAAATAAATCCTTTTTTCAGATTATTTTTGCACCTTAGCCTGGCTGAAAAAATTTCTTGGTGTGACAATAGGGTGTCATCCTTCCATTGCTGTCATCTGGGACTGAACACCTTCTTGCTCCCCCTCCCCTTAGCTACACCTCTGGTCAATCCAATACACGCACTTTCATATCTCTTCTCTTCTATATTTCCTACGGCGTACGGACTTTTCATCACTAGACGTTTCATCACTTAACTATTAATCACAAAATAATAATCAATAGACTTATAATCACATGATTTTTTTTAATACGTTTTCAATACGCTTAATCACTCTCAGAATTTTAATCACTTGGGGATTTTCCAAATTGTTTGAACGGTGTTATACCAAATATTTTTACTCTAAAAAAGATGTTTTTTCACAAAATCAACAGATAATGTATTATCTGTTGATTTTTTGGAATCCTTTAGGATGAGAATTCTTCATAATATGATATTTACTTGGTGAGCGCCCCCAAGTTTGGCTCAAGGCCATTTTACGTGCTCTTACCCGGGCTTTATATATTCGGTGTTACCCTTCACCTAGATGAACTGCTCTCCCGAGCTAACGAGCCCCATCTGCCCGAGGCTGCTAAAGTGAATGTAATGGTTTTGACTGGGATTTGAACTCGCGTAACACGATTTCATAACCTGAGCTTTTACCAATGCTCCACCGTCGCTGCCCAAATAAACCAGTATGTATATTGAATAATCAGATATATATTTTGATATTAGTAAAAAAGCAAACAAAAAATCTAAAATTTTATAATGAAAATATCTAATATGTTTTATGTATGTAAATAACACGGTTTTAACCCTTTTGACCCTAAGGACCGATATATCAGTTTTAGTAACGCCATCATACCGCCTTAAAACCTTAACGCATTTTTCCGCCTTAAAACTTTATACCTTTACATTAATAACTTTATATTGCTTCAGAAGAACTATAACATTTTATTATTATAGGCAGTCAAACATGCGAGTTCGAATCTCAATCGATTCGTCTACGTTTACATATTATATTTACTTGGTGAGCACCAACCGAAGTTTGGCACTAGTTTGCTAATATTATTAACATTTTAATATTATTATATTCTACTATTTTTAACCCTTTCAACCCTAAAGGACAAATATAAGCGTCTAAGTAACGCCATCAGACCGCCCTAAAACCTTAACGTATTTTACCGCCTTAAAACTTTATATCTTTACATTAATAAACTTATGAGGCTTCAGAAGAACTATAAACTATTATTATTATTTAAAAAAATGTATTCTATTTTAACCCTTTCAATCATAAAGGACCGATATATCAGTCTAAAAATGCATCAGACCGCTTAAAACCTTAACGCATTTTACCGCCTTAAAACTTTAAACCTTTACAATAATAACCTTATGGTGCTTCAAAAGAACTATAACCTATTATTATTATTATTAAAAAATATATATTCTACTATTTTAACCCTTTCGACCCTAAAGGACCGATATATCAATCTAAGTAACGCATCATACTGCCTTAAAAGCTTAACGCATTTTACCGCCTTAAAACTTTACATTAATAAACTTATGAAGCTTCAGAAGAACTATAACCTATGATTATTATTTAAAAAAAAATATTCTACGTAGTGAACATCCATAAATAGAATGGCAAAGTAAAGAACATTTTTGTGTCGACACGGTCGAAAAATCCTTTTGAAGTCCCCGTCTATTAATCGTCCAACCTGCCAAGTCCTTTGACGTCTTAATCCATAAAATCAAACGAAACGTGTCATGGCGTCTTACGTGCTTCGTTTTGTTTTGGGATCTGCAATATGGCGGCTTTTGCTTATTTAGTTTTGGGATTCGAAAAACGAACATTCGAAATTTAAAAAAGAAAAAAGAAAAAGGAAATTAAACAAATAATAAGAATTTAAAAAAAAATAATAATAATTACAACAGATTATAAAGCGACAAAAGATTCAAGTACAAATAAAGGGTGAAATTTTAAGAATTTCCAATGAAAAAAAAAATCTCAGCAGAACGATTTTGTCGTCTGTATTTGATTTGGAGTTTAAATGGAAAGAAACGACTTTCTTAGTTTTATTGCTTTGTTCTATTGTTTCAAAATTCATTCTCTGTTCCTGTTTGTCACTATCATTATCATTATTATTACTATCATTTCTATCATTTTGCTATTATTATTATTATTGTTGTTGTTGTTATTATTATACTAATATTTTTATTATTATTATTATTATTATTATTATTATTATTATTTTTATTGTACTAATATTATTATACTATAATTATTATTATTTTTATTATACTAATATTATTATACTATTATTATTATTATTTTTATTATACTAATATTATTATACTATTATTATTATTTTTATTATACTAATATTATTATACTATTATTATTATTATTATTTTTATTATACTAATATTATTATACTATTATTATTATTATTTTTATTATACTAATAGTATTATACTATTATTATTATTATTGTTATCATCATTTTATTATTATTATTATCTTATTATTATTATCATTATTATTATTATTATCATCATTTTATTATTATTATTAATATTATTATTTTAATCTTTATATTATTATCATTACTATTGTAATGATTATATTTAATATTGTTATTGTTACTATTATTAATATCAATGTTTTCTAATATTATTATTACTATTAATATTATTATTATTGTAATTATTTTTATTAATTTCATTATTGTTATTATTACTATTATTATTATTGTTCGATCTCTAACACCCCCCGGCACTCTCGCACCCATCAACCAGTGGTTTTTAGTAGAGCTAGAGTGACCACAATATGTACTAAATTCATTTCTAATATTTTCTTATACTAAATTCATTTCTAAAGCTTTAGTTCATCTTCCCTTCAGCTATGCGTTAAATGGTGCACATTGAGTTAATGAGATAACTTTGTATGGACAAAATATTGTTTACTAGAAAAAAAAGATTGTTCTCGGCATTAAATGACCAAAAAGGGTATATGGGACATCAGAATCGTAGTACTCTCGTTAGAATCCCTGTACTTCCCTGTACGTTCACATTTGAACAAATACCCCTGGGAAAGGTGTGAATCCCCCTTTTCCTTCAGCTATGGCCTAAATTCAGAAAGCTATGTGTAGACAAAATAACGTATATCAAATAAAACCTTAGCCAATCTTTATAATAACAATAATAATAATAATAATGATAATGATGATGGTGATGATATTGATGATGATAATGATGATGATGGTGATGATGATGATGATGATAATGGTGATGGTGATGATGATAATGATGGTGATGATATTGATGATGATAATGATGATGGTGGTGATGACGATAATAATAATGATGGTAGTGATGATGATGATGATGATAATGATGATGATGGGGATAATGATGATGATAATGATAATACTTGAGTTCGAATTCTAGTCGCTATATTTACGTTTACATATATACTAATACCATTGGGAAAGGCATGCATCTCCATATTCTATTCATTTACTGATTTAAACGTGCATTTGATGTTATTAAAAAAAAAACAAGTAATTCATATGTTTCCCAGGGGTATTAGTCCAAATGTAAACGTACACGAAATTACTGTGATTCGAACTCACTTATTATGATTCCGAAGTCCGATCTACTGTTCCAAGAACAGTGGATCGGACTTCAGATTCGTAATACGTGACTAGCAGGTAATTTTGGTAATCGGGGTCCAAAGGTATCGGTGTTTGTGCCTCTTTTTACCTTAAGTCGCCCGAACTTTTTTACCAGTGCCCCACCGTCACTGCCTTTAAAAAAGGTTGATATCATATTTACTTTGTAGACCACCAAACCAAGTTAGGCACAAGGCTATTTTTACGTGCTCTATATAACTAAGATTTTTAATACAGTGTTACCCTTCACCTAGAAGAGTTGCTCTCCCGAGTTAACGATCCCCATCTGCCCGAGGCAGTTAAAGTGAATGTAATGGTTTTCTGAATGGGATTTGAATTCGCGTAATACGATTCAAGAGCCTAAACTTTTATCAATGCTCCAACTTCGCTACCCAAACTTTTAGATAGGTTAATATTATATTTACTTGGTGAGCACCAACTCAAGTTTGGCACAAGGCCATTTTTACCTGCTCCTAACCGGGCTTTTTATATTCAGTGTTACCCTACACCTAGATGAGCAATAAATGATATTATTATATTTACTTGGTGAGCACCAACTCAAGTTTGGCACAAGGCCATTTTTACCTGCTCCTAACCGGGATTTTTATATTCGGTGTTACCCTTCATCTAGATGAGATGCTCTCCCGAGTTCACGAGCCCCATCTGCCCGAGACAACGAAAGGTGAATGCAATGGTTTTGATTGGGATTTGAACTCGAATAGTACGATTCCAGAACCCGAGCTTTTACCGATGCTCCATCTTCGCTGCCCCAAAAGGTTGATATGCTGTAAAACAAAACAAAGCTTGCTCGACCCTGTGTCAGCTAGGTCGTAGGGCAATGCCACGCTCCTTGATTTCGGAAAACTCAAGAAAATTCAAGAAAAATATGATGTGGGGGGACGGAGAGAAGAAAAGAATATAAACTAAACCGATGTTTCGTGCTCTGTTGACATGCGTTGACGGCCTCATCAATGCTTGAATGAGGTTTTTTTTTTCGATTGAATTCTGTAGAGCCATCATAATGTTCAATGACTCTGGCGACAGCGCTTCAGAATTAATCAGAGAAACAATAACAGCAAACGCTAATAAATACTCCCGCTTAAAAAAAACAAATAAAAAAAACAAAAAAAACAATCAATATCCAATAGACTACAACGAAGCCTCCTGCAAGGATTGATAAAAAATAAATAAAATAGAAGTCTACAGTTCGAACGATGACATGGGTGTGCAAAACAATACCAAGTCCTCGTCAGTTGTGCAGCGTTGGATTTAAATAAAATAAAATCTATTCGTTGTCAAAATCTATTTTAGTCTTTGGCAATTCACAAAGTTTTACAAAGACTTCCAGTAAAAAAAAAATGTCTATACTTGTACTTTGTTTGGGCAGCGACGATGGAGCATTGGTAGAGGCTCGGGCTG
The DNA here is from genome assembly GCA_034780655.1 of Idiosepius hallami. Lineage (NCBI taxonomy): Eukaryota > Metazoa > Mollusca > Cephalopoda > Idiosepiidae > Idiosepius > Idiosepius hallami. Next base: position 13,683 of record JAUZSX010294578.1, read on the forward strand.
TGAGATCGTGTTACGCGAGTTCAATCCCAGTCAAAACCATTACTTTCACTTTAGCAGTCTCGGGCAGATGGAGCTCGTTAGCTCGGGAGAGCAGTTCAT
>JAUZSX010294589.1:0-13781 GCA_034780655.1 Idiosepius hallami
CACCATCCGCCTTTCTCCTAGAATCATCCTTATGAATATTCGAATGTTCATGGGGTGCCGGCCCAACCCGTATAGGGTGATAGCCGAAACAGATACAGTAGTGTTGCTGCCTATATTTCCATATCTTGGAAACAAAAACCTAGAAATCATTTCTTCATTGCCTTTTTTTACTCTCAAATCTTTCCTCAAATGATCTAAAATTCTTTTGTTAAATAAGCGTTTGGCCTTCAGTTTGACTTCTGTTAACATGATTAAGTATTAAAAACTAATTTAAAAAAAAAATCAAACAAAAATTTGGACACTTATTTTTAGAATTCTAGATAAAAAATTCAATTTCAATTCAAGGAATTTCCATTTACCCAACTTCAAGACATATTTTGTTTACAGATAATTAAATATACTAGTCAGAATTTCTTTCTCTTTTTTATTTTCTATTAGAAATTTAAATTAAAAAAAAAAGTTATATATCTTAATGAATTACAAATATCATTTGATAGAGTGACAGATATTATAGGGTTTAAAAAAAACTAACCTTTCTGAAACGGATTTTTCTTCTGCAAGTCTCTGGTCAAATTTGTTTTGTTTTCGGGTCAATTCATTGACTAGTGCAATTTGTTGGTCAAGTTCAACACGGAAATCCTCATTCTGGAAATATATTTTAAAAGAAGTTGAGGGGATTTTTTTTTTTTACATACAGAAAATAATGTAATTTTAGTTTGCTATTAATTTCAGTCAGATTTTTAACTGAATTTTTCTTTCAATTTATGATAAAAACAATTTGCACTTATATTTAAAATTTTCTCCAATCCAAACCAAACCTAAAAAATGTATTTTCAATGGATATTTTTTTTTTGTTCACAACTTTAGTGAAGAACTAGCATTATCAGAAAAAAAAAATTACTTAAATTAGTTTTCTTAAATGTGTGGTTTGGTTTGAACGGCTGTTTTTTTTTGTTTTTTTTTTGTTAAATAACATGTTAATAACGATGGGTTATTTTAAGCATAAAAAGGTTTTATTTGACCAGAATTTGAAATATCCTAAGTGCAAATTTTATCATAAATTGAGAAAAAAAATAGCAGAAATTTTGTAATTGTCAATTGTTGTATCTGTGAATTTATTGTAAACTGGATTTACTGAAATGTTTTGTTGATTCAAGAGGCAATCTTTGAAAAAAAAAAAAATCCATATGATTTTCAATGACAACATGAGGACCAATAAATTGAGAAGGCATAACAGTTTCTGATTATTATATGTTGATGAAATTGTAAGTTATGGGGTGGAAGGAAAAATAAAAAAAGAGTTTGTAATTCCATCGTCTTTATAGATTTAAGAATTTTTAGTTTAAGTAGAAAATGTTCATTTGGGAATTGGACCAACAAAAAGAAAAGAAAAAAAAGAAATTGAATTTTGAGTGAATGGGGGGGGGGAAATAAGAGAGGGGTGAGCAGTGAAGAGGAAGAAGAGGAGGAGGGAATATATAAAAGGCAAACCTCTTCTGAGAGTTTCTTCTTAGCTTTTTCCAAACGTGCAATTTGCTCTTGTAAATCTGCGATCTGTTGTCGTAACTGTTCAATTAATCTCAATGCTTTTTTCAATTCTTCTTCAGCATTATCACGACTGCTTTCAGCCGTTTCTGCTTTCTTTTTCAATTCAGTCATCTGCAAGGAGAACCAGAGATTAGAAAAAATAATGAAATAAAATAAATATATTCCAAGAGTTCCTTACACCCAAATAGGATTTTGTTATTTTGTTAATCAATAAGGAGATAGCTGCAGCTAGATAATATTTTCTGATTTATAACAAAAATCTATATGAATTGCAATAAGTTTTTTTTTTCTTTTAAGAAGCACCATTGTTTTTGCACATGGCATGGATGCAGCGAATACTATGAAAATAAATCTGCATCCACACAATGTTGTATTTGTTTGGGGGTGGGAGACTTCTGTTCCTAGCCCAAGACCAGCAACCCCTGGAGTCCGATAAAGAAAGATGGCATGGACACATCGACAGAGAAGAACCAAGAACAACTGTTCCCCGCAAGAGAAAGTCAACCTGTCGTTCCTAAGTGTTCTCCGACCAGACCCCAACAGTGTTACAAAATGGAAAATATATAAATTTTTTTTTTCTTACCAAAGCTTGATTCTTTTCCAGTTGTTTCTGCAAAAGTTTCTTATTTTCTTCTTCTTCTTCAAGTTTGTCATGAAGAGATTCTTTCTCTTCAGTTGCATTACGCAGATCTGCAAGAGCTTGCACCTTTAAACGATTTTCTTCTTCAAGTCCTTCCTAAAAAAAAAGTTCAAATGAATCAAATAATAGAAATATTTAAATAATTTGCATTTTTCATAGATTCAATATTTTAAAGGAAATTTAGCTTTTCCTAAGTTATGAAAATGAAGTAATTGAAACAAAGCCGTGACAAAGCTGTCATTATTTTGAGCTTAAGAAAAACCAAGAGAAAAAAAAATTATGTATATAATAAAAGAAACATTCTAAAATATTTAAATAAATTAAGTGTTATTCATATATTTAGTATGCAGAATATAGTCTGCATCCTTGTGTTTGTTAAATTTGCAAAAAGTATGATCTAGTATTATGAAAAACAAATCAAATTTAATTTGATATTTTTAATAACAATATTTTTAATAATAATAATACAATAAATAGAAAAGTGTCCTTTATTTTCTTTGTTCAGAAGTAAAAAAAAAAAAAAAGAAAATGTCAAGATTTCAAGAGTTACTAATCTTTTTATAATAATAAAATTCTAATCAGAATGATAATAAAAATATGAATAAGGGTGAGATTTACTTACCTTAGCAGTGGCATAATCTGTTTGCAAGTTGCTAATTTTTCGAGTAAGTTCCAAGAGAGAGGCATCAGAATCTTCAAGAGAAGCAACGGCTTGCTCATATTCACTCTGTAAAAAAAATCAATTGAGGAAATTAGATTAACAATATTTAAAGTTAGAGTAAATTTATATATATATATAAACACATAAAGCTTTACCTGTATCTTGCCCAGCTTTTCTTGCAATTCATTTTTATTTCTTTCTGTATCAATCAATTTCATGCTTTGTTCTTGAAGATGGGATTCAAGCTGTTTACGTTTGCGTTCAGATTCTTGTTTAGCTTGTTGCATTTGTTTTAGGTCATTAGCCAAATCAGCATTTTCAGCTTGAAGTGACTCCTTCACTTTTTCAATACTAGCTTTACTCTATATGAAAGAAAAAAAAGAAAAGAAAAACACACTTGAAAAATTAAAATTAAAGTTCTTTTTCAGATTTTTTTTTTAATATTTCAAATATTGTTGTGGGTGACACCTCTCCACTCAATAGTGGTTGGACTCTGTGTACTTCCGGTAGCCATCTGATTGGCATTACTTAACCAAAAGCAATTCTAAGTTTAGGCAGTCATTCTCTCACCAAAACTAACTGAGAAGACACAGAGATGTTAACATTGGTGACTCACCACTGGCGAAAAAAGTAGATCCCATCGAGTCTATTTTCGATACATTTGATATCAAATCTCCTCAACCAACACTTCAACCGCGACGGTTGGTTCGAAAGAGAAAAAACCAAGGATCGACCCCAAGTGGAAAAAATACTAACAGCTTCTCAAGGGAAAAGCTTGGGAGGGAAGTGTTGGGGGTGACACTCCTTCACTCAATAGTGGTTGGACTCTGGGTACTTCCGGTAGCCATTTGACTGGCATTACTTAACCAGAAGCGATTCCCAGTTTAGGCAGTTATTCTCTCACCATAACAAATATAAAATTAGTAAATCATTATTTGGAAACATTAAGGTTTTTAATATTGTTATTTTGATAAAACCGTTTTTTAATGAGGTTTGAAATGAGGTATGATTGATTTGAATCCATAGCCTATCCTGATATTCTTTATTTTTTAGAATCCATAGATATGTGGACTTTTTACTGAAAGGTTTCGCTCCCTACACCACGGGCAATTTTCATTGACCACAAAGAGAATAGCTTTTGGCGCTTTTGCAGAACAAGCAAATGGAGAAATATTTTTTGCTTGGGTACTTTGCACTGGTTGTAAGACAGCAAGTTGATTGGCTAGGGTTAGGGTTCAGACAAATTTCTCCATTTGCTTGTTCTGCAAAAGTGCCTAGCTTTCTCCATTCTTTTAAGGTGTTTTTTTTTTTTTTGAGGAGTAGTAATGACCTTAAGGAGATATTATTTTCATAAAAATTAAGGAGTCTATAATTGACCCTCAAATATTCTCACATGATTTTTGCCTACAATTTTAACCAAGTTCAAAGGTAAATTGTTTTTTTTTTCTTACCTTTTTAATAACATCAAGGTCTTCGTTGATGGCTTCTAGTTGTTTTGTGTATTTCTGTCGTAATTCTTGAATTTGTTGTTCACTTTGTTTTTGATTTCCTTCAATGGTTTTTTTCAGGTTGTCCACTTCTAATTCACGTTTATTCCTTAATTCTTGAACAGCAGCAGTTGTATCAAGAGAATCTTCAAGCTCAGTTTTCAAGGCCTCCAATTCCTAAAAAGAAACAAAGAGGAATCAATAACTTTATTTATATATTTATTTATTTATTTATATATATATATATATATATATATATATAAACACAGAAACTATTGTAATTTAATAATTACCTGTAATTCTCTAGATTTTTTTTATAATGTGTGTGTGTGTGTGTGTGTGTGTGTATATATATATATATATATATATTTTGGTCCTGTTCAAATTTACATAGTGGGCAGAAGTCCACATATGTTAGTTGTATTGCAAAGTAGAGTGCTCAATATTTACAAAAAGAGTAGTTTATATATATATGTATATATTTGTGTGGGCATATTATGTCTACGGTTCTGGATTTCTGCACAGACCTGCTTTTTCAGGCAGTCAATAATTAGCTGCCTGATTAATCACATTGGTGCAGAAACCCAGGGTCATGGTCAAAATACACACGTGTCTGTGTGTATATAAATCTATAAGTAAAAAGTGCGGCTGACTAGCCAATATCAATAGTGTGTCAATATATAGTTGGTGGACAATGGTAGGTATTAAGAAACTAGTGAATTTGAAGTAAATGTAATACTATGGAATTCGGACACTAGAAAGAAAAAAACTCATAAAAACATTTTTAGAGAATATAGATAATCAAAAAGATAAGAATGAAGTTTAGCTAAAATTACAGACAAAATACCTATCACAGTTAAAATTGTTCTGATTGTTGTTTTTTTTTTGTTTTGTTTTTTTTAACGGGGTAATTCTGCCTATAAATATTTTTAAAACAAAATTAATTCTTCCATTTTCAATGAGAAGAAAAAAACAAACAAGTGAAACATGCATGTTTCCTCCCCGTTAGTGAACAGTGAATGGAGCATTAAAAAAAAGACATGCATAATGATATTTTGGACAGAAACGTTAAATAGCTACCAAAAGGGGTATTTTTAGATCTAAAAAAAACCCCGGGGGTCACAAACAAGAATTTGTCACGTTCAGAAATACTGAATTTACATTTTGGACAGTTCCCTCCACATTTTGGACAAGTTTCAGAAAAATCTAATGGATGGATCAAAACTTGTTGTGGAGCAAAAAGTGTCATTTTTGGCAATTTTGGGGTGTTTTAGACCCATTTTAGGCCCCTAGGGGACCCAACAAGAATTTTCATAATAAACTTTTTTTTCTTTTTTGTTAATATGCACATCTACATATAAAAATACAACTAGTGGCAAAATTTTAGAAAAAAAGTAATGGACGGTTATCCAGCAATAGTCTAGGCAGACGAACGCCACCGAAAACAACAGTCCCTCTTTGATAAATCTAGGGGGGAAAAAAAAAAAAACATACTTCATTTAAATCCCTTTTCTGTTTTTCAGCCTTTTCTCTTGATTGTTTTTCGGCATCTAAATCTTCACTCAATTCTTGGATTTGACTCTGGAGTTCTCGTAATTGTTTCATTGTGGATGCTTTTGCAACACTTTCATCTTCAGACCTGGTAGGCAGTAGAAAGAAATACTAATTTTAAACACCAGTCATAAGGAAAAGTCACAAGTTTTTTGTTTTTTTTACCCCCGTCCTCAGAAACCCTATGTCAGGATTATATCACTTTCAGGTTGGTGTGAGAAAAGTTGAGCCTTTTTTTCTTTTTTTTTTTGTTTAGATTCTTTGTGCTTTAATAAATCAAATTTCCATATTCTAGAAAGAAAATCTTTTTTGTCAATTACAAATATCTTAATTAGGATTTATTCATTGATCTAAAAACATCTTTTAATCATCAACCAAATTATTTTATTTTAGTGTAATAAGAGTGAAGTAGCTACAATCTTCTTAGCAGTCACTCATGTCCTCCGTTTTGGTTTTGTGGACCCTTTCGGGAGGATACCTGTAAGTGATGTCTTTTAACGTGGGGAAACTGAGGCACCTGCAGCCACCACAGAGCAGAGGAGGACCTAATTCCAATGGCATGGAGAGAACCACGACGACTGGGGTACATCCTCTGTTGCAGCCTTCAGTGCCGTTGTGTCACTATGGACATCATCCGTCGTTGATGTTCTGCACTATTTAACCTATAGCTGGAGGGAAGATAAGGCTTCATACCTTTCCCAAAAGTATTAGTCGACATGTTAACATAGATGGAACAACATGGATTCGAACCTGTGTAGTACGGTTCCGAAGTCCGATTGTATATCCACTGAGCCACGTCGACTGCCAATTATTAAACTATCAACTTAAAATCTGTTCAGTAAGTATTTGGAATTAACAGTTGAATCATTAAATGTAACAGTTACGTACAATCAACTGTTCAATGCAACAAATCAACAAAGTTTTCATCTCATGAAAGCAAAAAAAACTTCCGTAATGAAAGGTCTCAGATTTTTCAACTCTTCATCCACCCAAAACAACCGCATCTATATAAACTACTATGATCTTTTCATTGAATCACTGCCTCGTAATTGGGCATAAGTTATCTACCCAAAGACCTTGTAGTAGAACTATAGTAACCATACAGACGTTTTGTTTTGACATGGACGCTGTAATAATTTTACATGCCCATTTAGATCCCTGGGATTTTTGTAATCAGTGTAGCCTTTAACCTAAATGAGTTAGTCTCCAAAGTTAACGAGCCCCATATGCCAGAGGAAGGTAAAGGCAATGATTCTGGCTGGGATTTGAACTCATGTAATATGATTTCAGGGTCCAAGCTTTTACCAATGCTCCATCTTCGCTGCTCCATTATATAAATATGAGAAAAACAGGTGTTTAATAATTTTGTAGTATTCTTTGAAATTGACTTACTTTTGTAAGGCTAATTGTAATTCTTCTTCTCTTCGTGACAACTGAGATTGAACTTCTTCAACTTGGCACCTTTTTTCATTTAACTGGTCGCGGTGGTCGGCTAAATCAGCTTCTAATTTTCTTTTCACCTTTTCAAGTTCTTGGCGATTCTTTTAGGAAAAAAAAAATTAAGAAAATAGATTTAAATCTAACAATTTTCAACCAAAAATCAAGACTAAAATGAATAAATATATATATATATATATATATATATATATATATTTGTTATAAACAATTGAAATCCAAAATTATTTAATTATGGTTAAACTCAATTCGTAATGATATTATTGAAGTAAAAAATTTTTTAAAAATTCAAAATTTAAAAACTTTAATAAAATTGTTAAAATAATAATAAAAATAAAATTAACAATTCTTAGTATATAAAGGTCACAGTTTGGATAACTGATTTTTTTTAATTTAATTTTACAAATTTCAGAACAAGTAAATTGTTTTGAACTAAATTTCAAATTTAGTTTTAATGAAAATAAATATTGATGTTTAATTTAAAAGAAACATCTAGCATTTATGCAAAGGAAATCTGTAATTATAGAAGACCCTAGTCACATTAAGTTTTTCAAAATAAAAACTTGGTCTAATAAGATGAAGACAGTTTGTATAATGCTTAATGTTTGACAACCTATTGATCATTAAGAAGAAAAGTTTTAGGGTTTTTTTGTGATTAAAAGTGTATTGCTTTGAAATTTGTTATGGCTTCTAAAATTCTGAAATATTAATGATTTTATGAGAAATCAATGAGTAGAATAAAGAGATAAACAGGGATTTGGATGCTTTGTTTAATAGTATATGTGGCGATTAGCCACAATTTTAATAAAAAGATATTTTCCCTGACCAATGATGACCCTGGCTTTAGAAAGTTCCAGCCAAACTCCTAATATGGTTCTCATCCACCAGACGACAATAAGACAATTTTCTGCCGAAATTAATGAGCCAACTATTGTTAATAAAAAAGCTAGAACTTTCCCTGCCCAACCAGTGGGATTTTGACCTTTGGTGCATCTACTCATGTTATTTTTCTTTGTTAAAATAAAGTTTATTTTGAACTTTAAAAATCAATTTTAACTTGCTTTATTTAATGTAATATGGGTTTAATAATTATTCTATCATAAACAATACAATAACATTTAATCCCATATATATCAAATTCATTTAGGTTATTTACTGCAGTTGGCGTGGCTCAGTGGCCACTTCTTTGAACCAACATGGGGCGCATTTCCATCATCCCTAGATACGGACGGATGCCATCATCCCTAGGTAGAAAACACTGGATTCAGAAAATCAAATACTGTCGAAATTATGGAAAAAAAAATTATTTCCCAATATTTATACAAAGCTTTGAAATATAAAATAAAAAAACGGTGTATGGTGAGAGTGGGATCTAACCAACCTGAGTTTCTCGCTGAATTTGACTTTCTAAATCTGATAAACCAGATTCTGCTCTTAATTTCTGTTTTACAAGTTGTTTAAATTTATCTTCTTCACCAACCAATTTTGATGTCAAATCGTGCATTTTTTCTTCAAGATATTTCTTTTCTTTAGAAAGCTGAAAAATATAGAGAGAGAAAAAGAAATTAACAAAAATAAAATAAAAATAATAAAAAACATTTTTTTTTGTGTGTGTGTGTGTGTGTGTGTGTGTGTGTGTCAGTCGACATGGCTCAGTGGATAGACAATCGAACTTCAGAACCATATTACGCGGGTTCGAATCCAAGTTACGTTAACTGTTCAACTAATACCCTTGGAAAAGGTATGAAGCTCACTTTTCCCTCCAGCTATGGGTTAAATAGTGCAAGACCACAACAACGGATGTTGCGGATGATGTCTACAATGACACAACGGCCCTGAAGGCAGAGGAAGGGCTGCAACAGAGGATTGCCTCCAGTTGTCGTGGTTATCCATGCCATTGGAACAAGGCTATCCTTTGCCAAGAGTCCGTGTCGTGACTGCAGGTGCATCATCAGTCTCCCAACGTTAAAAGACATCACGCACAGGCATCCTCCCGAAAGGAGGACAGTCATACTCGACCACGAGTGACCGCCGATAAAAAATGACGTGTGTGTGTATATTTTATTTCATATACTTTATTGCTGCAGATGGATTTTTTTTTTGATTTATTAGTGAATTTAGCACAAAGTATGGAATGTGTTTCCTTTTTTTTTCATTTAGGGTTCTAGAGTCTGTTTTTTTTTTGTTTGTTTCTTTTTTTTGGGGGGGAAGGTTCAAACAAATCTTTTCCTTGGGAAAATCTTTACATGAAAATAATAGAAACAGCACTATGATAGTTCTGCTTGCTCTCTAATAGTTTGCTCATCAAATATTTTTCTTTTAAAATAACCAGCCTCTCGGATCTATAGAGCTTTATAGTAAGGCTGGCTTTCCGGCCTCTCTGGTTCAAACGACCTTGGATAAGTCGGCTGAATTTTTTTTAGATTAATATTATATAACTTAACTCAAAACAAAAGTCTAAATACTAAAATAATTCACTAAATAAGTGTTCGAGAGCAAGAAAAGAAAACAAATGTTGATCGGAGGGGAGGAGTGACACTAGATTATTAAAATACTAGTTTTGGGAGGGAAACATGCTGGATAACATAAATAAAAAGAAATTAAATCAAAAATTTTTTAAAAGGCTTAAATGATGCAGATTTCGTTATTATTTTTTTTTTATTTGTTATATTTCGGGGATATGACTCCATTCTCAAACATTCCCCCACATGGTGGAATGTTTGAGAATGGGGTCATATCCCCAAAATATAACAAATAAAAAAATATAACAAAATCTGCATCATTTAAGCCTTTTAAAAAATTATTTATTATATATTATATGATGCTTCAGAAGAACTATAATCTATTAAAAAGAAATTACTTTATTTCCTGATTCCATGTTAACTGCAAGTTCATCTTCAAGTTTTTTCACTCTTTGATCAACTGACAATTTGTCCATTTGTAATTTTTGCCTTGCTTGTTCTTCCTCTTCAAGTCTGATAGATTAAAACAAACAAAACACATTAAATTCAAATTCAATTTTACAGAAAATTAAATAGAAGAGAAAAAGAAAAAGAGAAAGAAAATTGTCCTTACTGTTCTTCAAGGTCTTCTATTGTAACTCGCAATTTCAGCTTTTCTTCATGCAAAAACTCTGAATTTTTCATCTCTTCTTCTAAGCGAGCTTCAGTTTCATTAAGGACTTCTTCAAGTTCAATTTTTCGATTATTTAATAAGATTCGAGTCTAAAAAAAATTGTAAAGAGAAAAGAAAAGTTTAAAGAGAAAAAAAATTTAATGAAAAAAAATATTAAAATTCTAAATATTAATATTTAATATATCTATGCATTTAGTTTTTAAGACCTGCCCTGCCATTAAGACTCCCTTAATACATGTAAAACTTAGATGCAGAGCTTAAGAGAATCCTTAAAAGAAATTTTAAGTTGGTTTATATTGAGTTTATAAACAGTTGACATAAAATGAATATAACAAATTGTAACAGTTACCTCCTCAGCTTCCGTACAGAGTTCGGTTTCAGCTTGCAATTGTTCAGCAAGAAGACTTTTCTCATCAACAAGGTTTGCAAATTTACGTTCCAAGTCTTCATATTCATATTTGGTGCGTTCAAAATTTTCTTTTATTTTTTTCAATTCTTCTTCTTTGGCATTCAACTTTTCTTCTTGGTTTGTCACAGACAACAAAGGCTTCACCTGAAAGAGACGTACAAATATCATTTAAAGGAGATGCAGTTTTTTAAAAAGGTTTTCTAGATGGAAAACAGTCCTATAGCACTTCCCAAATTATCTTTTTGCTCAAGAAATATTTTTGTCCCATTGGAGACACCAGTTAGCGTCATATTACCGAAGTTAAGCAGCGTCGAATCCGGTCAGTGGTTAGATGGGAAATCATTTAGGTATCCTAGCTACCGTATCTTGGGCGGGAAATACGCAAGTTTATATCTAGGAGTGTGTTTAAACCACTGGGTAGATGCACCCTTAGTCATTTGTTAACCAGGCATCTATTGATGGTGACACGATTAAAAACACCCTCGACAGCCCTATCATAGCATTGAGAATGCTGCTCTAGTCCTCCAGATTAGAAGTTAAAACCCAATTCTGTAAAAAGAGTAAGTTACAGAAAACACAACAGCAGCCTCTGAAGAACAAGTCCATTGGAGGAGCGTCATTGTTGTGACCCTATGTTCCCCAGGGAGTCAAGAGGTTTAAAAAACACACTACTATTCCACAATAGGGCTGTTGAGTCTCAGTAGTTGGGTGTTATTGAAAAAAATTTCTTTGGATGCTATCCATCATTAAAAAAAACACTGACGAATGGATTCAAAATCAAAAGATAGAGAAATTTAAAACTTTCTTTTGTGCTGGTTTTATCATCTTTTATAATAATCTCACCTTTGTGAAGAGACGCCACCATTGCCAATTCCGAAGTTTCAGGTAAGCAGAGCAGTTTCTCTGGATCACACGGATCGCACTCAATTGCTGGAGACGTTTTTGATAATTTCTATTAAGAGAGACAGAGACAAGGAATTGGGTAATGAATGGAAATGGGTCCATATATCATAGAACAAAAAGTATTTTTCTATTTTATGAACATCATTTTTATTTTAAATTCTACAATTTCAAATCTATAGACATGTCGATGTCTCCACGAAGCAAAAATAGTATTTACTAGAAATCTCATCAGATCACCGAAGTTAAGCAACATTGAGCCTGGCCAGTAGTTAGATAGGTGACTATTTAAGAATACCAGTGTTCACAGTTCAATTTCATATTTTCTTCTGGAAATATAGCGCCTGGGCATGTGCGCCAATTCAAAACTGGATGTAGGACTCGTTTTAAATGTGGTTAGAGTTTTATAGTATATAGGATATAACTTTAAAATATAAAATAAACATAGAAATAAATTTAAAAAATTATTCAAAGTACACCCATCCTACACTAATATTTTGTTTATTTCCTTTAAAAAAATAAATAAAAAGAAAAGTATTTTCTAAAGGCCAAATGAACAAAAACTGAAAGCATTTGAAATAGAAAATAAATCCATAAATTGATGTTCAGTCTGTCAGTGACCCAGTTGCTCTCTATTCTCCTAGGTAACCAATCTTGGCAAGTGAAGTACCAAATCAGAGCTCATAACAAAACACACACTTGTTATGGCTTTGATCTAACTATAATAAAAAACAAAAAGTTAAAGAAAAATATAAAAAAAAATTTTTCCATCTTAATTTTATTTTTCCTAAAAAAAAAAATAAAAAATGGGGAGGGGGCAGAGTTATTTAAATATTTTTGTTTAGCAAATAATATCACTTTTTAATGTACAAATTTAGAATTTCATCAAGCAATCCTAGTTTAATTCTAACTTGGGTGTTAAAAAAAAAAAAAAGGGCTGAACTTACCTCCTAGCTAACATTCCTCTCACATAAGCCTGGAACTGAATGATGATATCAGTTAATTTGAGGTCTCGTTCCTCCTCTAAATGAGCCAACACACCAGCTCGGAAAAATATTTTGCTCTGTCCAATCCGGTAAAGATTTGGATCAAGTTCTAGCGATTCAATCTAAGAAAAAGAAAGAATTATTTTTTCATTAGATTTCAGAATTATACAACAAAAAGATTTGGTTTCAACATTTTTTTAGACAATAGTACTCACCTGAAAACAGACAATATTTGGCTACAGTATTTTTTTTTAATTATGAAGTACAAAAATAAATGTCTTTTAAGACATGTTAAATAATAACTAAAAGCATTAAAAATATAAAACAAATCTACCAAGAAATGTATGTGCAACAAGGCAGATCATCAATAATGGGGATATGCCATAAAAATAAAGAATCTAGTAAAAATTGAGTTAGTATAAAATGAAAGGGTATTTTAAAATTCAACAGACTTAGGTGCATTGACAGGTGATGTATTTGACCTTGGTCTTTGACGGAGAAGGAGGAAGGCCAAACGTCCATTTGGTCCCTTATGCCACATATGTTCTTTCTGTTTCTTCTGATTGTGTGATGCAATTGTTCTGCTTCTTGGCAAGTGGGTTGGGTGTGATATTGTTTTGCAGAAAATGAGGCTTTGGAAAGTGTCTAGCATGAATTCATTTTTTTTTTTTTTTAATTAAAATCGATTATTTTTTTTTTAGTTTATTCTTAGTTCTCTTGATCCTCATAATCAATCAATACAAAAAAAAATGATAGAATTTTGTTCTCAGTTATATTGTAAAAATTTTATGGTTTAAAACACTTGCTGATATTTTCTTTATCCCAAGGCGAGTGAAGCGAGCCTTTTGGTAGCGAGAACTTTCGGTTACGTATGTCCCTTATAGATTCGGAGATGGTTGGGCCTAGCAGGCTCAAACTTGGTGTACTGATAAAGGGCATGGGAGAGAATGTCTCCGCGAAGGAATTTTTTCAATCCGTCAACATACAAGGTGTCCCAAAAGTTTGTGAA
>JAUZSX010294600.1:0-13526 GCA_034780655.1 Idiosepius hallami
GGACTACACATTTTTTTGTACTTCTCTGTATTACCATTTATTCTGATTTTTCCATTTTTAATACAACTTTATATAACTCAACCTCGGACTTTGTCATTTTATTCAACCTGGATTATTTTTTTTGAATTACCAACTTTTTTTTTAACTCTATTTTTTTTTACATTTGTGCTAGTCAACTCCTTTGGACCCCGTAAGCAACATCCAGCTTTGGTGGATGACCCTCAAAGGTGCTTCAAGGACTTGATTAAGCGTACAATGAGCCCGATACGGGACAAGCAGGCTCGGCCACAGAGGGTGCAGGGAAATGTCACCTCGGGAATTTCCGCTGAGGCCTCCCGGGTCTTCCTGCTGAGGCGCTTCTTGCAAAGGTTTGCTGTGCGGGAGGCCTCAAAGGAGGTAACAGCCTGCTGGACAGTGTGCCACCATCTGTCCCAGTCAGTGGCAAGATTAGTCAAATGGTGGTGGTCAATTTGGCAGGCACCGAGGGACTTCTTTAAATGGTCCTTGTAGCATTTTTTCGGTGCCCCTCTGTCACAGCGACCAGTGGAGAGAACAGAAAAATAAATATAGAAATAACTATTAAAAAGATAAGGAGGAAATCTTCTCAGGTTCCCCTCTTAGACGAACACAACACCCACAGTTTGAATTTTGTACCCCTTGAACAGGACAGAAGCCACAGGTTAAGATCCACTGGTATAAACAAGTATATTCAGCAACCATTTATTGTGTGCAAAAGTTCTCAAGAGTTTTCTTTAAACCAAAATCAAAGAAAATAACCACAGTTTAGAATTAATCTAATTCGTCTCTTAAGTTCGACAAGATGGCTTCTGATTTCCACATGAAATATCTGAAGAAGCTTAGAAGATGCATTTGCCGAAAGTTGCAAATGAAGATGAAGACAAAGATATAACAAAAGTAACAATATATTTACAAAAATAACATTTGAATGAAGAAGTAGCAAATTTTCTTTAACAATTAGATTAACAACTAAAGCTATGAGAAAATATAATTCAAACTCTTAAGTCAAAAATATAAAATAATAAATAAGTATCAGACATATTAAGTTAGTAGACTGTTAAAAAAAAAAAGAAACAAAAGAAAAAAGAAAGCAACTAGTGGGTCAAAACTGTGCCAGAAGCCAGAGATTATCAACTCTTGATAAACAGTTTTAAGCCAAGACAAAGCCAAGAATGGATGATATTTTATTAATTTTGTTTCTTTTTGTTTTAAAAATAAATAAAACAATTAAAAACTTTTGCACAAAAATTATACAAAAAAATGTTAAAAATGATGGAAGGTTAGATAAATGCAAATCAAAAAATGAACTTCAATTCAGATTATGAGATTAGCCAAAAAAAAAAACAAAGCAACAATTATATGAACAAACAAAAAATATTTTTAAAAACACACAAAGAACAAACTGATTAAAACAATAAAAAGGCAAGGACGAATGACAAAACATGGAGAACAGCAAAAATAGCGCAGACACTTTGAATCAGTAAAAAGTGAGATATGTGCCACATCGCTAACTTACTGGGTCCATATCCGAACGCCTTCGGTAAGTATATTTGCATGGCCAGTTAAGGCCAGCTAGTTCATCAGTCGTTCTATAGATGTCTCTGGCAGCACTGCGAGTCAGCATCCCCACTTTGTTGCGCCGCCTACTATCGAAGAGTTCAATATCAAGTCCTAGTTTGCCAGAGCTACAGAGGAACAAGAATAATTGAAATAAATAGAAATGAAAAATAAAGAAGACAATGTGCCTTCAATTTAAAAACGTTGAACCCTTTTTTTTACAACAATATTGCATCATTTTAAATGTTGACTTTTCAACATTATTATTATCATCATAACTATTATTATTATCCTGAATCAGACATATACTCTATTGTTGATTTCTGTTTATGATATTAATTACTTGGAGTTAATAAAGTATCATTAAAAAAATGCTGGTATTTATATTGTTCAAATCCATGAAGAGGATGAAAAAAAAAATAAGTAGGGCTATGACAATATTCTTTTATTAAAGAATTGGCTTGTCACATCCCAAGTTATTAGGGCTGTGACAAAAATATTTTTGATAAACGTATGATGTCACAGCCCTACTAAAAAATAAAAAAAAATTAAAAGAAATGGTAAAAGCACAAAATAGTCAAGTCTGTGACAAGAATAATCTTCATTAAAAGCGTATTATCACAACCCAAATAATAAGTCATTTAATCCATTTACTTTCAGCTGTCTTGGGCAGATGGGGCTTGTTAACTCGGAAAGTATCTTGTCTAAGTGAAAGGCAATACTGATTACAAAAAGCGCAGGGATATAATGAGCATGTAAAAATAGTCTTGTGCTCAACTAAGTAAATGTAAAAAATAATAATAATAATCAAAATCATAATCAAGATAAGTACATAATTCATTCAAACCTATAGTCATGTTATCCATTAGTATTTGAAACCTAGTTGCCATCCTGGTAGCTAAACTAGTAATCTCATCAGGAGGAGAATATAGACCCACCCAGTTGGACCCATGAGAAATAACTGAATTCTCTAAGTCAAGAGTCATTCAGTAGAAGCACCAAGAACAGAGTCCTGACAGCAATGACATCCTCTGTAATCAGTGGTTGGGCAGCTCTGGAGGAGCAGTGGTAAAACTTAGAATCTAGAACCGTATTACACAAGTTCAAAATAAAGCTAAAAAAAGCTTCAAAATTATTTAGGTTATAATTTCCTTGTTTGTCAGTTTTTTCTGTTCTTCTTGAAAAATGTTTGTTTTATTTTTTTTAAACAGCTTGGTAATCCAGTTTGCTGTGGAATGCCAGTAAATTCAAAGCCAGTTTTTGGATAGTTATACACAACAAACATACAGCACAAGAATAAAAAATAAAAAAGTTATTTCAAGCAGAAAAAAAAACAAAAAGAAAAACCCATGAAAATAATCAAACTGTGAAAGAGAATAGAAAAAAAAATCCCCAAAACAATCAGATATTAATGAAAACCAAACCAAATAAAAGCAAACCAAACATATTTTTAACAGAATGCAGCGACGGTGGAGCATTGGTAGAAGCTGAGATCGTATTACGCGAGTTCAAATCCCAGTCAAAACCATTGCATTCACCTTAGTATTCTAGGGCAGATGGGGCTCGTTAACTTGGGAGAGCAACTCATCTAGGTGAAGGGTAACACTGAATTTAAAAAAGCCAGAAAAAATGGCCTTATGCCGAACTTGGTTTGGAGCTCTACCAAGTAAATATGATATTTATATAAGTATAATAAATCAACTTGAGAGGTGAAGAGAGAAGAAAGGTTTATTAAAGCTTTAATCAAGAAGCACCCAACTCAAAAGATTTTTAATATTTAAAATAATCTTTAGAAAATATAATCCAACTCGACCAGAAAAAGTGATTAATTTCAATCAAAATCAAATGAAATAAATGTAAATGCCTATTTGTATTATTTAAAGTATTTTAATTATTTCCATCATTGAAAGAAGTAGTTAGAATACTTTAAAGAACACAAGTTATATTTTTGAAAATACACACAAAATGTTCATATTCTAAAAGGAATTTCAATTTTCCATGCAAATCAAAATAGAAAAAAAAAGTTTTTAATTTTAAGCAAAGCAAAACTTAAAGAGAAAAATGTGCCAAAAATCCTTAAAAAAAAGAAACCCCAAACAAATGATAATCACACTTTAAGTGGGGACTTCAGCAATCACACTGTGTGGCAAACATTTAACATAAAGAAATTTAAATATATTTAATCAAATATTTAAACAATTGAAATCATTGTACAGTGTAAAAACCTTTGAACAATTTTTTCATCATTTGTAAAATAATTGTTATGGAAGGTATTTTATGTTCATTGTTTTTTTTTTATTAAAAAATAAACCATCAAAATTTTTTGTTGATTATTTACAAGAAAAAAACAAACAAACAACAAAAGCGAATTTAAAGTGAAAAGGTTATTTTTAAAAATAAGCCGTTTTAATGAAAAAGAATCCAAGGTGCAAATTACTCCTTTGACAAGAAAAACCTTTTAAAAAAATGTGTTATTCTTCACTGAATTATTTTTTGTGGAAGTTGAAATGCCATCATTTTTAGATAGAATAGTTTTTAATTGAATTTCTATAGAAAGGGGAATGAATGACCTTTCAGGATAATATTGGCCAAAATGAACTAATTCCATAGGTGTCTTTCATTTAAAATCAAATCTGTTCTGTTCTATCATGAATTACAACCAATGTGTTAAACAAACCAAAATATTATTTTATTATAGGATAACTCACTCTAAAGTCTTATTGAAACATCTAGAATTAAATCTAGTCTTCTGGTTTTTAATCCTTCATCCCTAATAAAAATGACTAAAGTTATTTACAACAAAAATGTATATTCATTAATTTCTTTTTGCAGACTTTTGTCTTCATCCTACATAATTGTAGTTTTTCACTACGTTTCAGCCAACTTACACGTCAGCCATCATTAGGTGTTTAATTGCAACACTAGATAGGAACTCTAAGTCTTATAACCATATTCCACAAAGGTTAACATGTAGTTAAATCAAACAATCAAACAAAGAACAAATCAACCAACCAACCTATTAAAGGTTAGGCCAGCTTAGTTGTTATAAATTTTTTGCATTTCTCACTGCCTTTCATCATCATACATGACTTTACATACTATGTTCGACTTTTAACAAACAATAAAGCTCTGAAAGACATTCTAACTTTGTTGCGGATTTCCTTCTTACTGAATGATAACAAAAATGGAATAATCATTTTTACTATAACAACAATTATATAACAAACAATCTGACTTGAATATCTCTAATATCTAAAAAAACTTGCAGTGAATATTTAACAAAAATCGAATAAAATGAATTTGTAACACAAAGCCAAAATTTAAGAACTCAAGGAAAAAAACTAATCCAACCTGGAAAAAAAAAACCTAATCCAACAATACTTAGATAATACATAGGATGTGACTTATAGAGTGTGCTATAATTATGGTCATTTGGTTCAGACCTTAATTGATGGTCAATTTAAATTTTGTCAAACCATTTAACTTGGGGCTGCAGAAATAAGACCTCTAACTATTAATTCTAAAATAAAATGAAACAGAACATTCAAATACAAACAAATCGTATTGTAGACACTGGTTCCTTACAAGATCATCAAGGTTAAGCAACGTAGAGCTTGTTCAGTACTAGGACGGTTGACCACTTAGGAATATGAGGTACTGTACGAGGCTAGTCAGCAGTTTGTGGTTAGTAAATACAAGAGAACTGTTAATAATTATTCTAAGATCTCTTATTTGCTGGGGAAACCATAAGAAATAAAAAGTGGAAAAATATCTAACTGGCCAGGGTGACGTATGAGCAATAAAAGTTTCCTTATTCCTAACTAATTTATTTTCTAAATTCCTAATCTCTAACACAGATGGTACGATATTCTTGCGTTTAGGTCATATCGTCCACTCTTATTGAGACATGAGTGGCTTTTAGTCCCAGTAGACATTTCCTGAGATTCAATATTTGACAGATTTTAAAGATTAACATGAAGCCATTTGGGGTTATGATTATAGAATTACATAATATCAAAGGAGTAAATGCAAACTTGAATCGGAAAAGGGTTAATAGAACATCTGGCATCCAATCAAGTTGAGGTCTCAACTATTTAAACTTATAAAAAATTATTTTCTACCTGAATGTTTATCCGTAATCTTGCACATTGTGTGGATCCAATAGTGAGGAATTTTGGGTTTTTTTGGGGTTTTTTTCTATAGAGAAGGGGGGTATCTTTTTGGGGAATTGTGGATATTTATACATGATGAGAAACATTAGTTGTGGTTTCCTTATAAAGATGAAGGCAATAAATATCCGTGTTAAAAAATAAATAATATAAAACAAAATTGTGATGGCCTTATTGGTGGTGGTAGTGGTGTTGGTGTCATTCAGTTCAGGTTCAGCGCTGAATAGAGTTTATTTGTAAGGTATTCTCTTAGAGGTCTTCGAGGAGTTGGCATGAAACGGTACGGATGGTTCCTGACTGTCTTCCATGAAAGGTTATACCACATTTGGAAGAAAGACTTTTTGAATGGAAACAATGAGTTGGATGATGAATTAGCAGGAACTTTTGATGAAATATCAGGAACCCTTGATGAATTAGCAGGTACCTTTGATGAATTAGCAGGTACCTTTGATGAATTAGCAGGTACCTTTGATGAAATATCAGGAACCTTTGATGAAATATCAGGAACCTTTGATGAATTAGCAGGAACCTTTGAAGAATTAGCAGGTACCTTTGATGAATCAATCGTCTGCATTTGAATATCTTCAGATTTGTTACAAATATTTAGCTTGAAGGAACTTGAAATGGGCTTTTGACATGTTAGATGGGAAGTATTTTGTTTAAGAGGAGAAGAAAGAGAAGGATGAGAAGAAGAGAGATGGTTAGAAGTAGGAGATAGATCTGGTTCTAGTTTAGCTTCCAGTTCTGTTAAAGTCTTGTGTATATTTTCAGCAATTTCTTCCAAACGTTTCAGTTGTTTACAAAATTCTTTCTTGGACATCAAATTTTCATTGTTGGGCCTAAAAACAGGGGAAACATTAAGATTCTAAAATGTCTGGGGGTCAGAGTTCATTTAATGAGGCCATCATTAAAATGTCTTAATACTAAAAAGACAATGATTTTCTTCCCTATTTTTTTAACACGTTGCCTCCCAAACCCCATCACCTTTCTTGACCCAGGGTTCCAAAATTAGGCCTTGATTATGTTTGACTTGTGCTAAGTTTCACCTTCCTATAAAATCTGAATTTTTTTTATCAATTTCATAAAAGTTTCTCTTCACTTAACATTTTTAGTGTCTCTGAATGTATTGTTCAGCTCAACAAAAAAATATCATTCTTGAAGTATACTAGGAAAATATTGTAACGGTAATCAAAATAAAATTGTGTGTGTGTGTGTGTGTTGTAGCATGGTTTTACAAGCAATCAGTTTCAGCTTTTACTTAAAAATTCTTCCAAGAAAAGAAATTAGAACTCCCCCCCTCCACAGGGCAAAATAATTATTTCTTGAGAAACAACTATGACTCTTCAATTGGGTTATGTGGGAGTCAACGTGTTTGTATACAACAAGATTTCCAGAGTCTTCTAATTATTGTCCTTATCTTTATTTTATTGTTCTTGATTTAGACATAAAGATTCCATTAGTCTGAAAGGAACACATCAAGAAAGCTAAAAAAGCAGATTGGTTGAAATATTATGAATATAAAAAATAAAAAATGAAGTTTTTAAATCCAAAATTACACAAATTTTCACAGCTTATCTCAAAACTTAAGACGAATCATAAAACATTTGTACAACAACAAAGATAAGGACAATAATCCAAAATTCACAAAACAAATGATAAAATCTCAACTTAGAATTTGTAACAAATATTGGTTTTCAATATCTTATAAAAGACTAATGAAGACCAATCTCAGTTTGAAAATGAAAATAGACTATTTAAAATGATTAGAAATTATTCTAAAATTAATAATAAGTGAGATAAAAATGTGAAATAGTAAAATATTAAAAAAAAAAAAATAACATAATAGAAAACAAATTATTAACTATGAATAAATAAAGGCCTTGAGTTGATTAAGTCTTAAGAATGAATAGTATCATATTATTCTTGATTGAAGCAAAGTAGAAAGCAGGAAAATAGAAGTATTTAAGGAAATATGTTATCATACTAACACCAAGGAAAGTCACTTATGGTTTGGTATAACAATTCTATGATAATAAATAGAGATCCAAGTAAGGATGACTCTATAATGCCCTCAATTAGAAACTAAGTGTAGGAGATTTAAAGGAGACTTGCTCTTATTCAAATATAACTATCTGCTAACAGCACAAAACCAAAATTAATTATTAAAGATCTTCTATATATCAATACACTTAATCGATCAAATTGTTATCACAATAATTTCCCTAAATATGAAAATGGAATATTTCCAAAGCCCAACATACAATTGTTTAAGATGATCAGAAAATGATTTGGTTTTGGTTATTAGGAAAATGGAAGCTATGCTCTAAATGTCCAAAAATTAGAAAAAATGTGGCAGTTTTACCTTCTCTATTTAAATGCTTTTTTTTTTCTTGAGAAATTAGAAATATGAAAAGCATTAATTTTTTGACTACTAACACTGAAGTTATTTTAAGTTATTTAGACAAACCAAATTAAATGTTAAATACATAATTTTGCAAATCTGTAAATCTTATTTTACAGTTCAAGGCTAGTAATGATAATAAGAGATAGCATCCTACACTCATTCATTGAGTTGATGGATAACAATAGTTTTCAAGGAGATTAAGATTAACTGTCATTTTAGGGGCGCTCAATGTAGCTTAGTGGATAGGCAATCAGACTTCGGAACCGTAGTATGCAGGTTTGAATCCAAGTTGTTCCGTCTATATTGACATATCAACTAATACCCTTGGGAAAGGTGTGAATCCTCATTTTCCTTCCAGCTATGGATTAAATAGTGTAACTTGTGTTATTAAAAAAAAACTATGTGTATATAAAAATAACATTTATCATAAGTAATTGTTCTCGGCATTAAAATGACCTAAAAGGTTGATATACCGTTAAACACAAAACAAAACAAAAAAACTGTCATTCTAAAAAGTTAGGGTTAGGGTTAATAAGCCCAAATATAATATCATTGACCTAATTCACTAATTACATCCACTTTTTTTTATTGTTTTCTCAAATATTAATTTATGTTGCATACTGTGGAAATTCATCCCTGTAGAAACTTACACACGAGAAAGATATATGAGGGGGAGTCCTGGTAGTCTAGTGATTTAGTGTTTGGACTTTAGAAATAGAATATCTGAGTTCAAATCCCAGTTTCATGGTTGCACTGACTTTTTATCTAAGACTCTTGAGAAATGTATGGATACCCCTCTTTTTCCCATTTTCTATTAACAACCTGTTCAGAAATGAAAGACATTTATCAAAAATAATTATTTTTATTTGCATTAAATCACCCCAAAAAGTTGATTTGGCATAAGAAAATAAAACAAAAATAATACAAAATATGATTGGATGATATAAAAAGAAAACAAAAAACAAAAACAATAAATCATATAAAAAAGCAAATAGATTTAAACCCCTCCCCACAAAAAAATTGAATTTGTAAGTTTAAACAAGTTTAAGAATGTACAAAATTATTAATTCAAATATTTTATAAAAAACAAGTCTAATTTTTCTTTTTCTTTCTAACAATCAAAGATATTAAAAGGAAAATTTTAAATTCTTTTTATATTGAATATGTGTGAATAACAATATTTTGCCTAAACTTAAATCATAAATATATATCAAAGAATTTCAACTGGAGACAGGAAAAGTAGGAAAAGATGTAAGTATGATAATCACACTTTTAATGGAGACTTCAGCAATCACACTGTGTGGCAAACACTTAACATAAAGAAATTTAAATATATTTAATCAAATATTTAAACAATTGAAATCATTGTACAGTGTAAAAACCTTTGAACAATTTTTTCACCATTTCTAAAATAATTGTTATGGATGATTGTTATGTGGCTTGAAATTTAGTAGGAGTAAAAAAAAATAATAAAGTAAACAAGAAACAAACTTAATTTTTTATAACAAAAAACATTTTTCTTGCAAATTGTTAATCAAAAATCAATGATTCTTTTCTTTGGAGAAAAAACAAAATACAAATATTAGGTTGTCCCAAAAGTTCATAAATTTGAAATAATTAAATGGAATTTTTATGCAATTTTTTAATTGTTTTTTGCATTTATATTGTAACTGTCAGCAACTATATGGGGTCTAGGAAAAGTTGAAGCAACATTACTCAGGTCTGATCAACTGAAAGCATGCTTTGGTGCAGCAGGACAATGCCAAGCCACACACCATCAGGAAGTCCAACGACAGTTTTGTAGAGCTTGATGGCGATGTTCTGCCACATTTAGCTTGAAGTCCTGACTGTGCTCCATCAGAATATGGCCTTTCCCTGCTCAATCCAACTTTTTCTAAAGGGTCACTAATTCAACTCATTTGATGAAGTTGAAGAAGTGTGTCAAGAATTCTTTGATTCAAAACTGGTTGAATGGTACTTTTACCAGGCCCAAAACCTTGCAAACTGATGGCAAAAAGTCTTGGAAAATGATGCTCTTTATTAATTAGTTTATTATACTAGCATATTAACCCTTTTTGGTTATTTAATGCAGTCTTTATTTTGATGAATTGTTAGGTGAGTAAAATTGAGATTTTTTCCAATGTTTATGAACTTTTGACCAACTTTTTAACATTCATTTTTCATTGAAGTTTCTATGATCTAAAGTGGATCAGTCTGGAATGGAAAAATATATATCATCATTACTAAGAAAACAAAACAAAACCAGCCAATAAGAAAATAGTTAAGGACTTAAGAGAGAATATCTTGAAATGATTTAAAAGTAGAAGCACAGAGAGCAAGACCAAAATCAATCAGAAATAAATCAAGTTAAAAAAATCTAATTTTTTATAAAGTCACCCTAGTCAGGCATAAATGGAAATTGTTCAATGAAAAGTAAAAAAATTAAAAAATAATAATAATAAAAAGCATATGAAAACAAAATGCCAGTTTTTAACACACCAAATTTAGCTTTCAAAGCTTTAAGTAAAATGTTTAAAATACATCAGCAAAGCAGAGCATTCTTTGTATGTTGTTTTAATCACAGACTGACACAAATTCAAATAAATAAAAGCAACCCTATAAAAAGTGTTTATTTTCTAAAATGAGATTTATAGGGTCACAAAAAATCTGAATAAACCACAATTTTGATTTCTCAATATTTTACAGCAGCAATATTCTAATTAGTTTGAAAAAAAAAATTCCAAGTCAAATATATTAGGTTGTCCCAAAAGTTTGAGGAAGCATGTCAAGAATTCTTTGATTCAAAACCAGCTAAATGGCACAGATCTGAAAGCTCGCAGATTGATGGCAGGAGTATCTTGGAAAATGGTAGTCTTTATTTTGAGGAGTAATTTTTGTTTTTTTTGTTTATGTTTAATGAGTAAAATGTTAAAGTGTTTAAAAACTTTTGGGACAACCTAATAGCTTAAGTTTTTGTAGGTGTCATGCTTGAATTGTGAATAGATATTAATACTAAATTTCAATAATAACTTTAAAAAAAAAAAAGAATGAATTACATTTTACAATAAATCCTCTTTATAACTTGACCTTTTTTTTTTAAATATAAAACAGAATAGACAAAGAAAGAGTTTGAAACCTCAAACTTTAAACCAACCATGTTTTTACATTTTTTCCCAATGGAACAGGTTTTAATCATCTCCATAGTAGAGAATATTTAAAGACAGGTAATTTAGTTCCTTTTTAACTACTATTAATGATTGTGATTATTTTCTATAATTGAACTATGCAGTAAAGCATCAATATATAGATTGATATAAATTTATAAAATAACCAACAATCTATGTATCTGGCTTTTTAAAAAAAACAATGGTGAAGGTATTTAGGTTAACAAATTGTTAATAAATCCATTATCTTTTAACCAAAAAATATAAGTACAAACCTATTTTATAAAGACCATACTTTCGTGACATACATATAATCTAGATATTAACTCTGCTTGTTGTGTATAAAATTCTTTTAGCCTTAGAGGCATAGTGGAGGGGTGGGGGTAGTAAAGCTAGGTGCACATGGCATGAGAGAAGATATGTTAAGGGGGATATAGTAAAAAATGAAAATAAAAACAAGCCAGTTAATTTAACAATTTTAAAAAAAAATGATTTAATCTAAATGTTTTTTTTGTTTTGAGAACTCTTTTGGTTTCTTTGACAATGACTATGTATTTTGTATACGTACTGTAAACAGATAAAAATCTAGGACTTATAGCAGCTGTCTAAAATTAGATCCCTGATTGTAGTTCCATGAAAATAAATCTTTTGAGGCCTTTTAGGAATTTTGAAGGTTAACCGACGATCAATGGCTATCTAAGGGAGGGGGTGCAAATCTTATTATCACCCTGCGCTGCAAAAACAGTTGCTACATCCCTAGTTATTCTCATCATTCCAAAAATGTGTTAATAATCAAAAGCAATTAGAAAATATTCAATGAGAATTGCTATTTCAATAAGATCATCATTTAAATGAATCAACAGATGCTAAAATGGAATTTAGGGATTTTAATTTCAGATTATCTGCATTTCTTTGTGTTTTGCTTTGTTTTTTTGTTTTTAATAACTGTATGTCATTAAACAAAGAAATCCAAGTAAAATCTGTTTAAAGGAAAAGGATTGAGAGTCTTTGAGAGATTGAATGAGTTGATGATGGGCAAAATTAATAAATATAAAGATCTCAAATTGGTGCAACAGAAAAAAAAATCTATAAATGAAGATGAGAATAAACAATGAAATTTAAAAAAATTGCAACAATTAACAACAATCAAAAAAGCACTTTTCACACTTCTGAAAAATAGACCTTTTTCTATGAAAATCTAGAAAAATATAAACCTAATCAAATAAATATATACTTACTGACAATTTTTGAAATTAAGAAAAATATATTTTTACTTTTATCTTCATTCAAAATAAATACCCAATCTCAAGTGAAAAGGGGAGCATTTTAAATCATGATTGAATCATGCCATTGAAGACAGAAAAATTAATAAAATAACTTCCAAATTTTGGGCCTTGTGCCTAACTTGGCTTTGTGCTCGATAATAAAATAAAATTTATTAAATAATATGAATTAAATAAAAACTTGTCAAGCTACAATAGAAAAAACACTGAGCTTAGAAAGGAAATGTTTCGCAGTCACCCCAACCCTTCACAGAAAGGCTAGACATCACAGAAGATGAATGGGTATTGTGCGTTGTTTTGGGATGCATGGGCCTCCATACAAAGCGATATATAAATTGGAAGACAAAGCCATAATTCGTGATGAGCAATGAACCACTTGTAAACTGGAAACAAACAAGCTTCTCTTTGAATTAGAAGGACCTACAAAGCTCAACTCTGCTTTGGAAGGGAGTCTCCTACAACACATACAACTGGTTGCGGTGAAAGGATTATGTTGCATTAGGAACTAAGAGGGCTTTCACCCTTTAGACTTAAGGCCCTTGGCGCTACTCGTGTTTTTTCTTCTTTCGCTACTATCTTTCCACTGTTTTGTTTTTCCTTCATGTCATTATTAATAACTAAAGTCATTATTAAAAACTAAAAAACACAAGTAGTGCGAAGGGCCTTAACTCCAAATGGTGAAAGCCCTCTAAGATCTTCATGCAACAGGTTACACTAAGAGGTTCATAGACAGAAATTCCACTTTTATAATAAGAACTTCCATAGTAACAAAAGTTTGATTTTCAAAATAAATACTAGTTAAAAAGGTCTATTTTTGCAGATGAAAGTTGAAGGTGTTTCAGCCAAAAGAAAAAAAAATGAACATTTTTGATGAGACAAAATCAATGAAAAAAAGCAAAAAAAAAAAAAAAAAAAAAAATTAAAAAAACCC
>JAUZSX010294600.1:13536-28470 GCA_034780655.1 Idiosepius hallami
TAAAAATTTATTTTTTTTTATTTTTAAATTTTATTTTTTTAATCCAAAAAAAAAAAAAATTTAAATTTTTTTTTTTAAAAAATAAATTAAAAAAAAAAAAAAAAAAAAAAAAAAAAAAACAATTCAAAAACAGCCAAATTAGAAGATAAGCTTGATGGATAAAATGTTGGAAACACGTTTTTTTTTTTTGAAAAGGCAAAAAAAAAAAAGAAGAAAAAATCAGAAAAGAAATGATAAGTAAAAGTTAATCAAACACTTTTAGATATAAAATACTTGAGAAAAAAAAAAAATCAAATTATGACCCTTGAAAAATCAAAGCTGTACAATAAAAGCAACAGATTAATAATCACTTCATTGATTGATATATCTATATATGTATCCTTAGGCATAAAATCTGTTTTATAAAAAAATTCAATTTCAAATCCATTTTGTTTAAACAGTTTTCTCATCAGATCAATCATTTTCACGGAAATAGCAAAAAACTGAGATTTGATGGCCATTTTCCAAGATGGCGGAAAAAGCTCAAGGTGGATCGACAGGGACTTTTGATATGTTATTTCTAAGTACCTAAAAAAGTCACGTGCAAATTTCCTGCTTGCTATATTTTTTCATTTATCTTTCTTAAGTTGACTGGATGGACAATATATTCAAAATGTTCTAATGTTTAATGGTCCACTAAAAGATTGCATCCTTGAGTTCGAAATCCCCTCATGCGATACAAATGACAGGGACAAAGAAAATTTTGATGAATCTGTTGAGGATAACCAGCAAATAAGTGATATACGTACAGAGGAATTAAGCATTCTACGATCTACTCCTACCGCAATGGAACGCCCAAGAAAATCGTCAAGAAGATCACAGAAATCACACTTTTTCAAGAAATAAAACATATGAAAGTAATGAAGGATATTTGTGGATTAGGTTTCAAGAGCATTCCACATTAAAAAAAAAATTGCCTTTGTACTCTAACCCATGGGTTGTGTGGAAAAGAGTATCAACATTAAAAAGTTCACTCACAAAAACTTGCTATATCTATTTAACTATCACTTTTACAGAAAAATGCATAGAATCGATTTTTAGAGAATTTTATAAGCTACAATAATGTACTCTGTAGTTATATTAAAAAATTAACCGTTTTTGGGCAAATAGCAAAAAGTGAAATTTGGCGGCCATTTTCCAAGATGGCAGACGTATCTCAAAGTTGATCGACGGGGAATTTTGATATGTTATTGCTTAGGATCTAAAGAAGTTATGTGTCAATTTTCAGCTTGTTATAATTTTTTTCATTTATTTGCCTAAAATCTGACTCATTTGATTGGAGTATGTGTAGAAAATTAATTTGTTGATCATCAGAGCTTCTTTAAATTTTTAAATGTAAAAGTATATACAGATATATCAGGACTGGTAGCATCATGCAATTGACAGCAGCGATACAAAAATAAGAAGGACTTTTGTACAAAGACTCAAAGAAAACAATGTAATAATAATAATAATAATAAGGATAAAGGAAAATAATTTCAAAACAAGTGAGATTTTAGAAGATATAACTCACCAAACAAGTAAATGTAATCTCCTGATGGCAACAAATAGGACAATGAAAACAAAAAAAGTCAATGTTTGATTTGGAGGCACTTTTACATTATGAGCTTCCCACTAATAATAATAATAATGATAATAATAATAATAATAATAATAATAATAATATTATTAACTAGCAGTACTCGTGAAAATTCCACAGCAGTTGAAAAATTTTACAATACACAATAAAATAGAAAAAAAAAAAAAATGATTTTGTGTAAAAAAAAAAAAAAAGAGTGAAAAATAAAGGGAGGTAATTTGTACCTCCTTAATTATTTTTAGGGATAATGATTGTTATTTGTGACACTGGATGGACGGACATCGAACAAGTAAATTAATGTATAGATAATGATGATAATAATAATGATAATAATCATTTTTTAAGAATTTAGAGGGGAGTAAAAAAAAATATGAATGAGGAGGAGGAAGGTTTGCAGTCATGGACTGCAAGGTATCCAGAGATACTAGAATGTCAGAGGTGACATATTGTCATTCTGCCTTCCAAATCACCACAGGGCATTGGCAGAGTGGAAAGACTGTTAATGACGAGTGTGTAAAGTGGATGCAGCAGAAGGATGAAAGCCAGGAAATGTTGCCCCACACAGTCCTTGACTAGAATGATGCGGATCCTGCTAGAGCTCAGAAGAGACTTGCATATATTTACTTTGGTCAAGCACCAACCCAAGATAGGCACAAGGCCATTAAAAAAAGGATTTAAACTTTAATTTCTAAGCAAAAGCAGTGAAATGATGAAAAATGACCAAACAGAACCAATAGGTATTTTTTTATTCCCTGTATCTGCTTTAATATAATTCTTTTTACAGGATGTTCATTACGTCAAAGTGCCAATTGCAATTTTAATACAACATTAGACAAACCTAGCTAACAAGCAAAAAAAAAAAAAAAACACAATATACTATAGTGCTATTTTTTTTTAAACTGAAATAAGTGTAAATAACAAAATAATAGAAATTGTACTATTTCAAAACCAAACGTAAAACTATGATCTAAAGCAATAAGAAGAAGTACCTAAAAAAGAAAGAGTAAAAAAAAAATTTTAATCTAACTAAAAATAAAAGAAATTCAAGGGAAAATTTTTTAAATAGAAAAAAAAGATGGAGAAAAACAGATTCATGATAAAAATGTTAATAAAGAATAATCAAAATATACAAAGTAATTTGCATAAAAATAACATTCAAGCCACAATTTGTAAGTTTTTTTTTCTTGTATGAAAACAAGAAAAAATTGAATTAAAAAAATTTGAAAAGAAAAATTGAAATTATTTTTAATGAAACATATCTGAATAATAATATTCTGCCTCAGCTGTACACTAAACTTAAGCTGTAGAGTGAGATTTATGTTTATAGTTAGAGTGCTCAATATCAGTGATAGAGCATATATAGTAGATAATCGTAGACACAGAGTCAACAGTCATCGATCACTGTCAGTTTCTCAACAAGAATCCTTTGATTTCCAGCAGGTTTTGCACCATTCCAGTAACGGACTGTATGATGCAACATATCTTAAGGTTTTCACCTGGTTGCATCCACTTTGCACACCCAACATTATTAAATTGGGTCTGACACCAACTGTGATTAATTTTCCTGCACCAAATGAATAATAATTCAAAGTGAACATAATTCTCTTCCTATGCTTCAGTATATTTACTATTTCAGCAGCAACGGTGGAGCATTGGTAAAAGCTTGGACTCTGGAATCATATTACACAAGTTCAAATCCCAGCCAAAACCATTATCTTTACTTAAGTGGCCTTGAGCAGATGGGGCTTGTTAATTCAGGAGTGTAACTCATCTAGGTGAAGGACAACACTGATTACAAAAGCCCAGGGTTATAATGGGCATTTAAAAATGGCCTTTTGCCTAACTTGGGTTTTGTGCTCGATAAGTAAATATAATATTTAACATTTTAGTCAAATACTATATAGTAATGTCCCATTTGGAATTTTAATTTAATACTATCTTTATCCTCTTTTTTATTATCATTAATATTATTATTATTACTATTGTTGTTGTGGTTATTGTTTTTCTCATCATTGTTGTTGTCGTTAATAATAATTATAATATGATAATGCAATATAAAAACGATACGCCTTGTCGTTGCATTTTCTATCTTTTGTTTCAAGAGACCAATGTGATAGGAGAGACTCCCTCTAATGGAAAACTTGGAAGGGCCAAAAAACATCTTTCAAAAAGTAAGTAAGCCCTTTGAATTCTTAAGCCTCTGCCGCGTTGATCATCCATGTGTGAGCAGCCATTGCACGTCGATATCAATAATAATAATAATAATAATAAGGAGGAAGAAGAGGAGGAGGAGAAAGAGGATAATAAATTTTGATCAAAATAAATTTCCAAATTTCTATTTTTTGGATCCTGAAATTTCAGTAATATTTTTCCTTGAATAAAAAATAAAAAATAAAATCCTGAATGTGTTGAAAGGGTAAATCTTATGTGAATACTAAGTAAATGCATTCTTGTGTCTTGTCATAATTAATAAATTGCCCCTTAAAAATCTATGACAACAACAAGGGTTTTTACAACGATATTTTTTAGATTAAGCAAAAACATCAAAAGTTGACATTAATATTCAGTTAACATTCATTATTAAATAGAACAAAAGTTAGATTCAATTATTTGGAAATAAATTTGTTTTAAAAAAAAAAATCAGGAGATTGTATTATTCGGGCTTCAGACAAAATCAAGTTAAAATGTTAAAATGAATAATAATAGATTAGTATCACCAACATTTATTGTTAAATGTATCAGATTAAAAGTTATTAACAAAACTATTCTTATACAATTATATTCTTCAAATATTTTTCCAGTATTTCATTATTAATCATAATTTTTGTTTTTAGTTTTTGGTGCCATGGTAAATTATCATTATCATTATTTGTATAATTTTCATCCAGACTGTCATATTAAAAACATATATATTAGAAAAACATTAAATAAGTAAAAATAAAAATAAAAACAACCCCCAAACAAACAAAAATAGATTTTTTTCTACATAAAAGATGGTTGACAAGATATTTTTTAAATTGTTTAGTGACCTTATATTTCCATCCATCAACATTCCTCTTCTTTTATCTTTTTTTCCCTACCTGTTTCCTTGAAATGTTTCTATCCTTTTGCAATAATTTTCCATGGTAATCATAGTTTTTTAAACTCTATTTTAAGTCTATTTACTAGTCTACTCATGAGAACTCCACTGCAGAGGGTTTAAAGAAAAAGCCACTTTTATATTTTGTATGCATCTATTTTCTAAAACATTAAATCAAAATCTAAATAGGCTTCAAAATCAATAGCAAATATTGTTTTTAATGAAATATATCTAAAAAAAAATTGTTTAAGAAAACAGTTTGATTTAATTCAACTTTCTGTTGTGAAGAATTTAAAAAAATGACCATTCACTAAAGAGGACATAACTCAGTTTTAGTTCTTTATATTTGAGGAGATATATTTTTAGATTTATAGAAATAGAAATATTTATATTTTTCAAATACTAATCTTAAAAATAAAGTATGTGAAAATAATAGAGTTACACAGATAAAGATAAAATGCTATAAGATAAAAATGAAATCCTAAACATATTTTGCTGAATTCCTGGAAAATAAAATTAACCAATTTATCATCCAAGGAAAAAAACTTGTACCTTTTTTATTTCAACTTATTTTTTGTTATGTTTTGTTTTTAGAAATATTGAATGTGTATGAAAATAAGTTGCTTTAAACAAATTCTTAACTTATTTTAATCTAAGATAATTTTGGCCACACTTTATTCAATTCAGATTTTTAAAAAATTATTGTAGAAATAATTAGTTTGCAATATACAAAGTCAAAAATAACTATTGGGACAAAAATATTAGAAAACTAATAAAGACTTAAAAATGAAACTTAAAAAAACATAAATATTTATATTGCAAATCTGAATATTTATATAGAAAAAGGATCAAAAGAAAAGAATGATAGAAAAATAGATACAGAAAGAAAGAAAGAAAGAAAGAAAGAAAGAAGAGGTAATAGGGAAGAGTAAAAGAAATACACAAGATACACACATACACACACACATACACACACTCACACACATATATATATAATTTTTGAAAAATTATTTATGAATACCAAAAAAAGTCCTTGTCCTTTCCAAGGACAGCATTTTTTCTATTGTGCTAGTGAATAATAAGTTCAGAATATTAACAAATTATCAATCAGGGATAAAAAAAAAAAAAAACTGATTTGTCACTAAAATTCAATTTAAAAATTTTTTTCAAAAAATTAATTTAAAAAAAATCAAAATTTTGCATCAATGTAAAACAAAATGATAATCCAAATTTCTTAGCAAATTAATTCAGCATGTTATTATAAAGCCAAAAACAAAACAAAAATAAAAACAGTAAAGTAACAGTTCAACAATTATAAATATTTTAGATTATATTCTTAAAGATTTTAAAATCCAAACTTATAAAAATGTTGGGATTTAATTGATTAAATCTTTGAAATGAATTCTAATCTTGCAGATTATTTTTTTAGGGCTGTTTCATTCACTTGAACATGAAATTGAAATGAAGCCAGGTTTAACAAACTCAAAAACCAAGCGGTCATCAAGTCCCCCCCCCAAAAAAAACAGAACAAATTTAAAAAAAAAAGCTGCAGCACCATGCCTGAACTCAGTGGATAGTTGAGAGCTACCAAGTTATTAACAACTTAGCTGGAAGGGCAAACCAAGGCTGAATTCTATTTTTTCATTTAGGCTAGTGACAACAATGGTCTTGTAGTAGTAATGTTACAAACAACTGACCATCAGTGTGCTCCCAAGATTAAGCGTTGTGTCCGGTCAAGAGAAAACAGTAATGGTGGCACCCATGAGTTTTGATTTCCAATGATCATGTAGATTAATGCAAACTCCTGTTGCTATTATGCAAATTAGAAAGTCTCTTTTCTGCATAAATGCAAGCCATTTTTAGAACACAGCGTTGGTACAAACAAAAGATTCCTACAGACTGCACTGGATTCTGGTTAAATTTAATCGGTCTTGATATTTTGTACAGATTTGAAGATTCAGATCTTTTTATTTTGTATTACTAACAAAAAATGCAATAAAATAGGCAGATTTTGAAATCAAATTGTCAGAATAAGGTTCTGAAAGCTGAATCTGTAGACCTTATTGCTATCCATTATTTTGCATCATTTAATAATTGCATTAGAAAATAAAAGCTATTCCTTTAAATACTATTGTTGATTTAAAGGCAGGAAATCTAATACTCATACAGAGAGGTGTAGCATAGGCTGGATAAATGCCTTTGTTGGCACTGACTGCATGGCGTCCAGGCCTATTGGGTCATAATGAGACTCAGAAGAAGATGGTTGTCATCAAACAGCAATGGACAACCAAAAGAAGAGATAGTTGATTCATAAGCTGTTCTCAAAACTGACATTTATAAAATAATTGCTTGATATTAGAAATTTTTAATCTAAATACTTTATTCATTATAAATATTACTAGAATATAATCAAAACATGATTTTAAATTTCTTATTATTTAAATATCATAAAAATAATATAAAGATGTTAGATGTAAAATAAAACCAATACAAGATATTTAGAAACATTTTTTTTCAAAAGTTAGGAAATAAAAACAGAAACAAATGAACAAAAAGTAGAAACCATTTCAAGAGAATTCTTCTTACCATAATGAATAAAAAAGTGTTATCGGGAGAAAAAACAAAATAAATTCCTAAAAAATATAGAATTTAATAAAAATAAAATGGGGTCATCTCAACTTTATTTTATTTTTTGAATAAAGACACATTTAAGATCAAAGATCACCTAAGTGGTTGTAATTTTTAAAAATCATTATCAAGTAAATTAAATCACTTAACTGTAAGACTTAAACTCAAAATTTTTTGCACCTTTTCCCATAGACTAGTTTCATGTTTTCTAAAAAGTAAAAATATGAATTTTCTGCTTTCCAATATTGATCAATTGGAAATGTTTAAGATTTGTAAAAAAATTAAATGATTTGTTTTGTGGTTAAACTTTGGTGCACAAACTT
The DNA here is from genome assembly GCA_034780655.1 of Idiosepius hallami. NCBI lineage: Eukaryota > Metazoa > Mollusca > Cephalopoda > Idiosepiidae > Idiosepius > Idiosepius hallami. The sequence continues at coordinate 21,185 of JAUZSX010294600.1, forward strand.
TTTTTTTTATAAATAGAAACATGAATATAAGAAAATGATATTTTACTTCTAATTTTTAATATATAAACCTAAAAAAGATCATTTGCCTAAAAAAAAAAAATTGTAAAAAGAAAGAATGTTTGGTTTGTTTTAAAGGAGATAAATAATGAAAGGAGATGAATAAGTTGTTTAGAAAACATGCAAAAATTGGTATTAGATATCTTGAAGAAAACACTTAAATAAACCACTTAAAAAACTTTAAGATAAAACTTTTAAGGAAGATTAAGTTTTATATTTAGATTTATTGTGAAACATGTATTTTTTACCAGAGTTTATGACTGAGCCAATACAATAAAATGTATGACAAAATATATTTGAATTTTTTAGAAAATAAATAACTAAGTTATTTTCAAGTAATATTTTTTATAAATAATAATCATTTTCCTTTGTTCTTCTTATTTAGTTCTTTTAATAGATTTATAAAGTGAACTATTTTTTTAAATGAAAAAAATGTCAAGCAATACAGATTTTTGCATATACAATATAAAAATAAGATTTATTTTTAAACTCTACAAATATTTCTCAACCTGTTTTTTTTTAAATCTGAATCCTATGTCTTAATTATTTGATATTTATTTAATTAAACTAAGGAAGAAGTAAAAAACAAATTTTAATCAATATGAAAACAAAATTTAGGATACAATGACACATTTTCTCTATGTCTCTTGTTTTTCTAATTATTTAACTTAGATATATTTGAACATGCATCATGTTTTCCATGAAAAACAAAAAGTAAAATATTGAATTTTATAAAAATGTGTATAAACAATCTGCTTTAATTTGAACTTAAAAATCTTTCTGAACCCAGTGACCTACCTTTAGGTTTATCAAAACATATTTTTTTTCAAACTTGATTTGTTTATAAAACTTATAAAATTTTGAAAAAATAAAATTTTTCTTTTTTGTTTGACTTTTTAAAGAAAAAAAGAACTCATAGGTCTTATTTAGGTTTAGGTCTTATTTAGGTTTAGGTCTTATTTAGGTTTAGGTCTTATTTAGGTTTAAGATAGAATGAGGGTAACACTGTTCTTTATCCTATTTTACATTCTTTCCTAATTCATTTGTACATGAATGTAATCTTGCAAAATCAAGATTAAAAGAAGGAGAAATTCAAAAATAGGGAGGAGTAAAAGAAAGATATATATCTTTCTTTTAGGATCAAAATAAATTAAAAGATAAAATATTTTTCTTTATCAATTGTTTTTTTTAAAAACTGTTGTTTATGCCATTACTTATGATGTTTTTGCTTGTCAATATTTCTAACAGTCAGACCAACCTTTTGGCACTGTGATTTTGTGAGGATGCTGCGGACAAACGGGTCATTCGTTTGTTGCTTGTGCTGCCTGATGATGCCACAGAAGAGTTTGCCAAATTGTTGGCATTTACAGCAGCCACTCGGGAAGTTTTTAACGGAGAGACAAAGCCCTGTGAGCTCTTCATGCCAAATACTTTGAAGGACTGGCTGGAGGATCGCTTATGTATTTTCGTATCGCTGGAACTGGTAATATAACAAACAAAACAAAGAAATCATCACAAAAAAAGAAGAAGAGCTAGCCAAAGTCCATCACCCCATTCTTTGCTTGAAAAAAGTTTTTCTTGTTGCGCAAACCAGATAAAATCATTACCAATACCAAATGAATATTTGAAGGGAAATTGTTTGACTCAAGAAGAGCCATTGTTTATTAGCTTTTTACAGAATAATATCATCTCGTTAAAACTGAAAAATTTTAAATCATTTCTTTTTGTGGTAATTTCAATTACAAAATTTACTAGTTTATAATAATGTTTTTTTCACATTGAAACTAGTATTTGTTTGAATTAGTCTTTATTTAAACTAGCCATTTTTACTGATTAACAAAATGAGAACAAAAATCACTTGACTTCATCTTATCAATTTAAGACTAATCGATTTTTAATAGGTTATAATTCTTCCGAAGCATTATAAGGTTATTAATGTAAAAGTATAAGTTTTAAGGTTTTAAAGGCGGTATGATGCATTGTTTATAATGTTTGGTAATATTTTGGAATCAAAATTCTATTTTCAAACCAGTGGCTCTTTCCTTGCCTGTCTATAGACAGGCATGGAGAGAGCCGCTCAGAATCAAAATTCCATTTTCAAACCAGTGGCTCTCTCCGGTGAGCTGCATGAGGATGGACAACAGAGAACCTCCTCCCACAGCAGAACGAGACAATGAGCAGTGGTAGAAGAACATGACAAGGTAGGTTTATGGAAACACCATTAATCCAGAAACTATGGCCACAACTTCTAAGCTACATCTATATATAACCATGGCTCTTTTTACCATACATACTAAAATGTGAATGAATAATTCATAACAAAAGCATTATAAATGTCTGTATGGCTATTAGAAATTTTTAGCCTCACAGTAATCATAAATAATGATTCAGTTGAAAATCACTTTTTATTCCTGAATATCTTAATTTAATTAACTTAATGATACAAGGTGGGACAGAAATAACTGGTGAAATTGATATTGCTCTGTCCTATATTGTTAGAAATACATCAAACAAGTAGTGTTTTTTTTTTGTTTTTTTTGCTAAGACATGCTAAGTCATAATTTGATAATGAATGTTTGTTTGTTTCAAATAAAAGTTCAAAATGTGAACAATAATTAAACATAAGTTTTTTGCTATGTGAAAATCAACGAGTCAGTCGTGGCTGATCAGAAAAAATTTCACTGGCATTTAAAACCAAAGTTTATAAAATGGCAAACCTTTTAGAATAAATTGACAAAATCATAATCTCTTTTTCAATAAAATCTTAAATTTCATGATTTTTCAAAAAATACCTGTTATTTCTGCCACACTATTTTTTTTTTATTATTGAGTTGTAGTACTACAATTGCCACATTACCTGACTGGATGAGGTTTTGTGACTACAACTGAATGGTTTTGATTCCTTCTGTGGCCACATTGTTGAAAGATACATGGAATAAGGAATGAATATAGTTCAGCCGATGAAGTGAATTGAATTTTGGTATCAAAGAAGAAAAAGTTGCCAAAAGAATTTAATAATCCAAGAAGTGAAGAAAACAGTTTGTTATTAACAAAAACAAAATAGAATTTGATGCGATACGAATTCTTATGAAGAACAAAGAAAAAATACTTATAAGAGAGTCTGACATGATGAGAGTAACTTAGTTTTGAATCAGCACAGAGTTGTTGAACTAGAAATGAGCAGATATGCTAAACAAGAAAGATTCAAGATTATTCTCCAGTTTTATGGTAACTTTCTGACTGATCTTTTCAAAATCCTGGTTTTTATAGAACAAAAATATCTTATTCCAGTGAATCTCATTGGTTGTCCAATTTGAAACAATTACTTCACATATTCTCATTGGTCCACCAATCTTTGCTCAGTGAATTGGGAGAAAACGTTTTTCAATATTGCTGACCAATGAAAATGCAATTAGAACAAAACAAATTCTAGCTTATTGATTGGATAAGTTCATATGTTACTCAGGTAAAAATTTAGTAAACAAAAAACAATCTGCTTTCATTTGAACTTAAAAATCTTTCTGAACCCAGTGACCTACCTTTAGGTTTATCAAGATATTTTTTTTTCAAAACTTGATTTGTTTATAAAACTAATAAAAATTTGAAAGAATTAAATTTTTCTTTCTTGTTTGACTTTTTAAAGAAAAAAAGAACTCGTTTTTTTGGTCAAATCATTTTCAAGGATTTTCTATATCTTTTTTTTTCAAATATAGTTTAAATTATAATCTTAATTCACTTTCAATAATCTATAATACGTTGGGTATAATTAATTCCACTTATATTAATTAAATTTTAACCAGGAATTGTCAACTTTAATTAAATTTACAACAAATTAGATATGATTGATTAATTTTAGGATCCAAATAAAATAACTACAACTGCAATTGGCTATGATTCTTGGCTAACTTACAAAATTAGAAACTAAAGATAAAATCTCAAATTTACTGCAAACAAATGACTTTACATACAATCCTAAGAAAGGATAACATTTATTGTTTTATACTGACAATGAAAATTTGCATGTCTAGATAAAAAAATCCAGAATGCAGAATTCAATATAAACTTATTATTTCTTTTAGACAAAAATATTATTCGTATTTAGCCATTCTTAAAGGTTAATGAATGGAAATATTTTCCTGCTAAGTTTATTCAATTCATGAAAGTATTATTTGTCAAAAATAGTTATAAGAAAACAAATAAAACTGAGACTTTTTTTCTTTGGTGATATCAGATTCACAAGTAGATTCATTTCTTTGATCCACATATAAACTTTTCTTTTATCAAAGAAATTCCTTTTTAGATATGAGAAAGATAAGACTGCTAAAACATTGGAATGCATGATGGGTTCCAAAGATAATGAGACTATTTGGGGACTTTATATTTTTTTTTATTTGTTTCTTTTGGCAAGAAAAAGATTTTTCTTTTTTCAAAAAAGAAAAAAAAGATTATTATTTTTCGGAATCCTTGAGATGAGGTTTAATAATTTGTATAACCATTTTTTTTACTATTGTCCTCATCGTTATTATTCTCTGTCTCACTACATTCCAACCAATCAATCCTTCGGTCTTCCTCAATTTATGTCACCTAATGGTAGATCAGTTAAAACGTAGTGAGACAGAGAATAATAAGGATGAGGACAATAGTTGGAAAAACAGTTATAAAAAAAAGAAAATTATATTTAACCAAACTAAAAACAAAAAAAAAAACAGACACTCATTTTAAGAAAGAGATTAGGCTAAAAAAAAATTAACCCAATCTTTAGGATTAATCCTTTCAATCCATAGAATTAATCCCATAATCGTTAGGAATAAAAAAAATTTAAGATAAACCATTGTATGTGAAATTAAAGCTATTATTATTATTTGCTTTATTTTTAGTTATTCTTTTTATTTCTTAAAGATTTAATTATTTTCATTCTATTCTCTATAAAGATATTTGATGTTCAGAAAATATTGAAGAAAAGTATGAACAATTATTTTTTGATGAAACGACTTTGGTAGAGTCCCAAATATCTTTTTGTTATGATTTCAAGGTGCATTCACGTTTCAAAAGTATTTTCAAGACAAGGTTTTGGATAGGTGGGAAAAAAAGGAAAGTCTAGAACCATACATTTTAGAAAATGATTTCACAAGAATCATTAGAGAAAAAATATGATTTATCAGATTTTAAAATGAAAAATTCTGACTAAACAAATTTCCCATATGATCTCAAATGAAAATTAGAGCAAGATTAAGTATTTCTGCATATAACCACCCTCAGGTGCAAATATTTATCAATTGTTGGTTTTTAATGTATATACCCTCGCATGTAAATATACAATACCCAAGATTATTGTTAAAAAATTTTATTCAGTAAAATAAGACAAAATTGTATGAAAAAGACTTGGAAACATTAAAATGCTTTAAAATAAAGAAAAAAGAATTTAAAAAACTATGCTCGATTATTTTGTGAGTATCAATGTTAATAGAATAAGAGAAAAAACTTAAAATAAAAACAAAATGCAACATTATTAAATATCCACAAAAATCTTAAATACAAAAATGAAACTAAGATTTAAGTTAAAAAGAAAACAGAAAAAAAAAGATTTTAAAAATTTAAGCTTCAGAATTTGAACACAAATCTTAATGGCAATTTTAGAACCAATCACATGACACAAAGACTTTTATTAAACAATTGCTATTAAACATGTCAGTTAAAACGTTATTAAAGCATGTCAATCAAAATAGATCCACAAAAAAATACTATTAATCGTTGTTTAGTTTATAAGTTTACCTCACTCTATATTGTTAAGAATCTACAATTAACCTAAAAACAAATAACTCCACTCAAATTAACAATATTTAATTATAGATATTCTCAGTGATAATTGTGCAAATGTATTTAAAATTCTACAATTTGTTTTTAAAAAATGATAAAAATTACCATTTTTTACTGCATTGTTTAAATTTTGAGGTGGAACTTAATGACTTGTATTATTTAGAGGGTTCAGACTATTGTTTTCATCTTCATTCTTACATAATTGTTTCTATAATATAGATTTTTGCATATGAGTATCTTTATTCTTATGTAATGCTATCATGAATATTGTCACATGCATATGAGGGCAGGATTTTTTTTTCCTTTTTACACCAGACATGGTAGGATTTTAGTTTTTGATTAAAAAAAAATTCTTTATTTGGCTTATATGAAGGAAATATGCTATTAAAAAAATGAGGACAATAATCCAAATTCTGTTAATAACATAAATCATTAATAATGTTTTATACGAGATGAGTGATATTGATGTTGCTGTTAAATCTTAATTTTCCATATATTTCCTGTTTAAAATAAATACATCTTCCAATTTGAAACAATTGAATCTAATGCAAGGCAAAATAAATCGACACGTGAGTTTTTCAGCTCATTTAGTAAAGTTAGAACTGAACTGACAAAATGATAAATTGTTTCTATTTAATAAAGTATATTTGTTACATCATTGAATTGACATGCTTTTCATTTTAGTGTGACAGGCATGAAATGAAAAATATTGTTGATGAGGTTAAAGTAATAACACCAACAGCATGATTAGAAGAGCAAGAACTACTTACGAAATTGTACCAGTCGTGGCTGATCGAGTGTGTTTTCTTTGTGCTTTTATTTGATTTAGTTTATCACCTTGGGTGCTGAGCTTCCCACCTTTCACTGGGTATTTCTAGAAAGAAAAGGTAAAAATTTAATAATAAAAGATATTTACAGTTTCTTATAAAAACTACAATCATCTCTGTCATAAATGATATATATTTGGTCAAGCACCTAAGTTAGGCACAAGGCCAGTTTCATGTGCTCATAAATTTCTTGGACTTTTGGGGATCAGTGTTTCTCTTCACCTAGATGAGTTACTCTCTTTAACAGGTCTAATCTAGCTGGGTTTTTGAATCAGTGTTTACTGTACACTTGAGTTACCTTGCTGATTTAATGAGCCTCATCTGCCCGAGACAGCTAAAAGTGAATGTAATGGTTTTGAATAGGATTTAAACTCATTTGGTATGAGTCAAGACTTTAAGCTTTTACACCTACTCGAACTTCACTCATATATGAATACAGAGTCCTTAATGTCTGAATGCATAAATAAAATTACATATTTTCAAATGATTAAATTTTCAACAACAGTTTAACAAAACATAGAATGTACAGAGTGTTTGAAGAGTGCTTGAAGAATCCAGATACATAAGTAAAATTAGATTATATAT
>JAUZSX010294611.1:0-13777 GCA_034780655.1 Idiosepius hallami
ATACTGTCACGGTCTTAGTTATCATAAGCAAATTATGAAAAATATCAACAAATTTTAATTTTGGCTGCACTGCCTTTACCCTAGGTCACCAAATATCTAAGCTCTTCAGGGTCCAAAGGTTTTAACTGAAGTCTATTAGGAAATGTCATAGCAAATTTTATAAGTATATAAATCCACTGTTTGTATTAAAAAATAGAAAGGTGGAAGAACAAATGAAGTGAGGTTGATTTTCATTTAAAAAAATTTTTTTTTTTATTTATTGCAAGTCAAACCAGTCATTTAAAAATGTACCTCATTTTGCTAAAAATGTACCTCTTTCATTAATTGTCAATATTTTTCAATAATTAAAGGAGATATGAATGAATGGATTTGTTTATTTATGGCATATCAACCTTTTTAGGTCATTTAATGACAAGAAAAATCTTTTTAGAAAGGATTTTTTTTTAACACAATGTTCGCTATTTAGCCCATAGCTGGAGGAGGGTATTAATCCAATTATGAACGCAATTGGAATGACTGAATTTGAACTTTCGTACGATTCCAAAGTCTGACTGCATACCAACTAGGCCAAATGGACTTCCCCCAGAATGAAAGGAAAATATACCTTTCGCAGGGGTTTTAGTCTAAAAGTAAATTAATTATGGGGACTCTAAACCTCTCCACAGTCTCAACTCACAACAGTTACTCTGTAAGGCCATCTTTAATTCAATTAAGAATTTAACCCTTTTAACCCTAAGAGGCCAATATATCGGCCCTGACAACATAAGGCTAAAAAAGACACACCAATATTTTGGCTTTAATATGTTCCTCTAATATAACAGCTCTGGGTGACTACTGGGTGATTTTTATAAGTCGGGGTTCAAAGAGTTAACATGTTCCTCTAATATAACGACTCTGATTGACTACTGTAATAAGCCGGGGTTCAAAGAGTTAATATGTTTCTTTAATATAACGGCTCTGAGTGACTACTTGGTAATTTTGATAAGTTGGGGTTCAAAGGATTAATATCTTTATTAATAATGAAGTGCTTTCATGTCTTTTTCCCAAGATTTCTCGTTTTTCTATTCATCTGTGATAAAATTTTAAACATTTTTTTCTACAGAATCCCATCCAGATTTATTGTAATGAAATTAGTTTGAAGAATTCGTCCTTTCTTAAAACCTGCAGCCAATAAAAAATAAAAATGGCAGTGAGTATTTTTTTTTTGTACGTGTGTTAAAGCATTTTTGAAGACCTACTTGCAATAAGACTAAAACAACTATTTTGAAAACCTCTTCCAAACAAAATGGTGATGTATTGGCCTTTCTTTGGGTTGATTTCTAAAAATGTCTTATTCCTATCGGTAACATCTCTTAGAACGGCAAATAATACCTTTGAATATAATCCTTTATTATAGCCAAATATTAAGCATTCACCAAAGCTTTTAGTCGGTGAAATAGATAATTGTTAGGCTATTGTAATCGTAATTTAAAATTTCTAATATAAAGTCACGTTACTTTTACAATATCCTTAAGTTATGCAATCTTTCCGGCTAAGTTTACACAGTGCAATTTCCATCAGCAAAAATGTGACGATAACAGACTTCTTGTATTAAGATTTTCTGCATTAAATGACTGAAGAGATGGATATTATATTTACTTGATAAGCAGCACGAACCAAGTTAAGCGCAAGGCCATTTTTAAGGTGAATGCAATGGTTAAAAATGATGGATACACTAAAAAGAAATGCTCGCTCTTGTTGTAGGGTGTTAGTCGTTTAAGGCAAGTCTTAATTTTAATTTTAGGCCCTGAAAATCCATTCTATTCCTATTAGAGACAAAATCATAGTGTGTTTCCTTTTTTAGATTGTCAATGTCGATATATCAGCCCTTTAGGAATTAGGTGTTTATTAAAATTAGAAACTTATATTCGAGTTTGATTTCAAGTGTTTAAAGAACCAGCGTGGCGGATGTTTGAGAATGGGTGATATCCCCCAAATAAAAAAAAAAATAACAAAACCTGCATCATTTAAACCTTTATAATTTTTTTTTATTTATAATATACTATATGATGCTTCCGAAGAACTATCATTTATTGAATAAAATATATGTCTTAATTTTTCACTTCATGCTCCTCTTTTCAGGAAATCATCGGCATTTCTCAGCTTTTCGATTTTGTCGAACAAGGCAACTTGGTTCGGATCCGTTATCTTCTTAATTTGTTGAGCGAAAAGGATCGTCAAGCCTTGGTGAACGCAAAAATAAATGGTAAATCTTTACTGCTTTGCGCTGTTGCAAACAGTCATCGAAAACTCGTGAAATACCTGTTAACAGACTGTGATGCCAAGATGGTCTACAACTTCGACAAACCATGTCTCTCTCCAATGATTGTCGCTATTAACAGATTCGACATTAGAATGATTTTAATCTTAACAACATATTCTGATTACTTTCCATTTGAAGAAGTTTTCAAACATGGTTATTATTTCCTTGCCAGTATTTTTATTCTTCGTAACAACCAATTTAATACCCCAATCATTTATATCCCAAAGACAACAGACCTTGACATAGTAATTCCTTTCTATGATTTCGAAAAATATACCAAAAGATCTCTAGAGTTTATTGATGCTACTGAAAAGGAAAACTTTATCTTGATGAAATTATTATTGTCAATGGGTGTAAATTTGAATTTGAGATATTCTACTGGTGAAGATGCTTTATGCTGGACCATCTTGAATAATAAATTAAATTCCAAAAAGTTTTTAATAGATCTGAAACTTTATAGCCAACGTACAGTAGCTATTGATCACGAATTATGTGGTGCTAAATTAATTGTTTTTGAGCAGAATAAAGAACGAGCACTTGAATGTTGGATGTACGCCACAAAGCTTCGTGAAGATTACATGGTTCGTCATTATTCCCATTTGGCGACTCCATTGTTCGGCCAAATAAACTCCCTTACAGAACTTTTACACTATGTTCGTTCTGATGAGGCAAATTATTATTTACTTGCTTTGCATATTTTCCGGATATTTTTCCCTTCTTCACACAATATAGTTAGAGATTCTCATGTATTAGTATGTCATATGAAAACTGTTAACAGAAACCCCTATAATTCAATTATGGTACTTTCTGAAATTTTTGAACTGTCCTGCGGGGACAATGATGACTTTGATCGGGTGGAAGTCCAATTTTCAGTCCAGAACTTGCTAAAGTTGTTTGTTTCTTATAATACAGGAGAAGATAGATTTATGATGATTTTTGATCAACTGGTTCGAATAATGTCTATGGATATTTGGCAAGTCCATCTGAGAAGAAGGAATGATTTCTTCCGAGTTTCTTACTATGAATTAATGGCTTTTTTTAATCGCTTTCTTGCCCATTCACTCAACCAGGGTTTGGAAAAAGTCTCTCAAGCTTATGTCGAAGAAAATATTGCCCAACTTCACATGTTTATTTCCAATGTTTTTAGTATGACGTTGATCCATTCAGCCATATTAGAGAGACAGCCTGTCTCTCTTGTGAAATTCCTTCTCGATTGTACGGAAGATCCGAATTGCTTCGACAGCTTAAGACGCACTCCTCTGCACTTGGCTGCTCTCATAAACTTGCAGCTTCATGATAAAATCGAACTGATACATTGTATTTATTCTTTTGGTGCTCATATGGACTCCATGGACAGTTACGGCGAACGGCCTCTCGATTTACTCCGCCAACAAGGCATCATAGCCAATCCTTTAAATTTCCTGTCCTTACAATGTCTTGCAGCTCAAGCTATCCAGAGTTTTGAGAGTTCTAATACTAGATATTCACTTCCAAATGTTTTGTTAGATTTCATTAAAATTCATTCGAATAGAATACAATAAATTGGAAAATTATTTTTCTTCGTGTGTTGAGTCTTGTTGAGGCAAATCATTATTTACTTGTATTGCATAATTTTCGGAGATTGTTCCCTCTTTCAAACGATAGGGTTAGAGATGCTCATGTATCCGTATCTCAAATGAAAATTGTTAACAAAGACCCTTACTAGTCAATCATGGTACTTTCTGAAGTTTTTTATATTTTCCTCCTGAGAAACTAACTTAGTCTGGACGAAAGTCCAATCTAAAGTAAAAACCTTGTTAAATTTGTTTCTTACAATAGAGAAGAAAATAGCTTTATATTAACTATTGATCACCTTGTTGAAATAATGTCTTTCAATATTTGGTAAGTCCATTTGACAAATGGGAATGATTTCCTCAGAGTCTCTTACTATGAGTTGATAGCTTTTTTCAATCGCTTTCTGACCCCCTCACTCAACCAAGGTACGGACGAAGTCTATGAGTCTTAAATGTCGAAGATAAAGTTGCACAACTTCAGGCTTTTACATCCCGTACTTATTGTATGATGTTGATTTTATTATGCCATTTTAGAAAGAGAACCTATCCCTACTTTGAAATTCCTTCTGTTGGACTGAAGATGTGAATTACTTAGACACCCTTTGATGCACTTCTCTGCACGTGTCTGCAATCTTGAATATGCCACTGCCTGATAAAAATCGAACTGATGCGTTTCATCAATTTTTCTGGTGGTCACATGGACTCCATGGATATATTCGGCGAACAGCCTTTCGATGAACTCCGCCGATAAGGCCTCTCTCTTAATCGTTTTAATTATCAGTCCTTACAATGTCTTGCGTCTCATGCTCCCCAAAGATCTGGGATTCGTGTTTTTAGATATTCAGTTCCAAATATTTTGTTTAATTTCATTAACCCTACATTTTGTTTAATTTCATTAACCCTACATTTCCAAGTAGTCACTCAGAGTTGTTATATCAGAGGAAAAGATTAGGGTATAGATTTTGGTGTGTCTTTTTTGCTTATCTTTTCCAGGCCGATATATCGGCCCTTTAGGGTCGAATAGGATATAATGAGTTGGAAATAATTTTTAAAAAATTAAAACAGTTTTACCTTAATAGTTCTATTTCTTTCTGTATTGATAGTTGTTAAATACTTGTTTTTAACAAAAAATCTACGAATATGTTTCTGTTACTTAATATATAGTTTACATTTTATATATTCAAATAATTTGTTTTGAACATTTTATCCTTTTAAAATTTCTTCCAACATGAAAATCCAATTTTAATCTTTTTTTTTTAACTCACATAAGATATTATAAACTAAACGTTTTTGTAAAACTTTAAAAGATATTGAGGTCTTGAAGAATGGTTTGACAGTTTCTAAAAATGACCTCGGGCTAATAAAGAAAAAATTCAATAATATTAACAAAATTCTTAATCATGACATCCACCATAAATGTTAAATATTTTAAGATGTTATCAGGACTATAACACCAAACCCCTAAATATAAAAAAAAAATAAAACAAATAACCTTGTTCTTCCCCCAAAATTATGAAAGACTAACAGCCACCTTAAAAAAAAAAACATTTTGAGCCCAAAATATTGCTGTCATCTTTTTCCTTATCACCTCATGACCGATATATCGGCCTTTTTTGTATCTAAATCTGAAATCAATTTTTAAAATTCTTTGTCATATTTTCATTTTCTTTCGTTTAAAGCTTATATTTTCTTTCTCAAAAATTGAATTGTCATTTTTAAAAACATTTATATATATATATATATATATATATATATAGCATACACTCAAAGTTCTCCTTCTAACCCCTTCCTCCCCATAAAAACAGTGGAGAAACTATCAAATTTACGTGGCCAAATAAATATTTTTTTACGAATTTTGACTCCAATCAAAAAGTCTAGTTTTCAATTTATTGGGTTTGCAAATAAGTTCTTGGCTTTTTTAAAAAAAAATGTTACTGTTTTCATTTCAAGAGAAAGGTGTAGACAAAGCAGGTGAGAGAGTGGGAAAACAAAGTATTGGGTGTAATACGGAATTATAGTGAGGATGTGCATAAGTGTTTCGGAAAATAAGAGGGATTATAAATTGAAAGAAAAACGGCAGGAACTTAGTTGCCAAAACAAACCTAATATTCAAAATTTTAAAATCTAAAATTTCTATTTCGAATTTTTTAGTGCAAATTTTAAAACTTTCTTCTATGCATGCGAAAAGGTTATTTTTCATGTCTTAAATGTAATCAGTGTTTCAATATTTCATTTTAATAATTTTTTTGTTGAAAAATATTTTGTCTTTCTTTAGTTTTTTTTCTTTTTTTTGCAACGAAGAAAGCGTTTGATAAACAAATAACTGAATTTCAATACACAGCGACGGTGGCGCATTGGTAGAAGCTCGGGCTCTGAGATCGTATTACGGGAGTTCAAATCCCAGTTAAAACCATTACATTCACCTTTAGCTGCCTCGGGCAGATGGGGCTCGTCAACTCGGGAGAGCAGCTCATCTAGGTGAAGGGTAACACCGACTGTAAAAAGCCTGGGTAAGTGCACGTAAAAATGGCCTTGTGCCAAACTTGGGTTGGTGCACACCAAGTAAAAATAATATATGGTCTTTGATTGAAGGCTCTAGTATGTTGGGGGGGCGGGTAAATTATTTTTTAGAGGAAAGCCCCCCGCCCCCGCAAGGTGGCTAAACATGACACCGACACTGAATATGTAAAAAAAATCAAAATAGAATAAAGAATAGAAATCAAAACATCATATTTCAGGATACAAACTTCACATAAATATTTTATCTTAGCATTTATTTCATCCTTAAATGAAATATTTATATTAAAGTTTCTATGTCATGTGTCGGCTTATTTTTTCAATATGATCAATTGTATAAGCATATTTTAGACTATTGTCTTCACCTTTATTTTTATTTGTTGTTTTACTATGTTAATTTGTACAACAAATAAAAAGAAAGATGAGGACAATAGTCCAAAAAAATACTTATAGGAGTTGGCTTTTTCTGAATAAATCTTTATTTTGATATTTTTACATCTTTATTCAGTTTTCATTTTTATAAATATTCTGCGTGAAAGATTCTTCAAATCGTTAAATAATAAATATTTATGATTGTAAATGATTTTTTTGATGAATAAAAATGTGTATTTTTATTTTGAGATGAGGCTTCATAATCTGGGTATTAACTTTATTTCGCACTTTTGTTCTCATCTCAGTAGTTTATGACTTTTTTCTCACTGTTTTTCAGCCAAGTTCACCTCAGGCCATTTTTAGGTGATTAACCAGTAGTTAAGAAGCTAGGCTAAAAAAAAAAATGGAGAAGGATATTTAATATTTTCTGGTGTAAGTTTGCTTTATAAGCTATGCTGGTCGTTGGTCATGTAGGGCCAAAGTCAACCTTTAAACAAGAGTCAAAAAATTGAATGATAAAAAAAATTTTTATTTTTAATTTCAGCATTTCTTTCCCCAGAAGTTCAGGTGAAGCCAAACTTGTTTTGAATTTGGTTTTAGATTCAATTTATAAAATGGCTAAGTGACAGCAGTTCATCTTTTAGTGGAACAGGGTTTTCTCTGACAACATTATCAGGATTTGGGAGATTTAAGAAACAAAAGAAGAACAAAGAAGATATTAAAGGAATAGAATTTTGAAAGAAAGAAAGAAAAAAAAATGTTGTAGACAGTTTTTCTTTTTACAGTATTTTCTTTCTTTTTTTTTTCTTTCCATCATTAATTATGATTTTTTTCTATTGTTCTTTATTTTTTCTCTCTTTTCTTTGTTCTTGTCTTTTCTCCTTTTTTTTCTTTCTTTTTTTTTTCTATCCTTCTTTTATGTGAGTCCTTATTTTTTTTCTATTGTTCTTTATTTTTTATATTCTTGTTTTGTGTGTCTTTTCTTTCTTTCTTTTTTTCTATCCTTCTTTTATGTGTGTCCTTTCTTTTTTTCTTTCTTTTTTTTCTATCCTTCTTTTGAGTCTTTTTTTTCTTTCTTTCTTTTTTTCCTATCCATCTTTTGTGTATTCTATTTTTCTTTCTATCCTTTTTCCACTTCAGGATTTTTCTTAGCTGTTGCTATCAGCATCCGGAAACACTTGATCCGCTAATTCTAAAAGACCAATTTCATTTAAAGCCGTACGTAAACAACCAGGTGTAGCATGTTCAGCTTCATTTTCCTGAAAAATAAAAAAACATACAGGACATTCATATTAGCTATTAAAAAAGTAAATAGCAATTGTAGTGTTTTTAAAAAAAACTTTAGAATAAATCAATAAATACAACAAACATTATAGGATTAAATATTTTACAATTTTTCAGAATACTTTTAATGAGGCTTAAGAATTTTTGCATCTATTTTTAAGACTGTTGTCCTCAGATTCATTATTGTTACTTTAACCAAAACATTAAGAAGGCAACAATAATGAGGTTGAAGACAACTACCTGAAAAATAGCCCAAAAGATAGATGTACAAATAAATATCTTATGACCCACAATAAACAATATGAAACCATTTCTAGAACTTTGTCTCTAAGTTAAAGTAAATTTGTTAGTCTAGGCTCTTGTGCCATTGTTCTTGATAAAAAGGCAGGACCTTAGTAAGATGAATCCAGTTGTAGTGGTAATTTATACAAAAGAACAGTACTATTAAAATCCAAAAATAGTACTATTCAATAGCAATAGCAGCAACAGTAGTCAAATCGTATTATTAATAAAAAATAGCAGTAGGTAAATCCCACAGCAGTAATGACAGCAGTCACGTATCATCTGGGAATTTGGTAAAGAGTGAGAAGAGCTGTTAAGTTAGTTGTTATATAAAAAAATTGTCTATATTCTGCCCTCTGATTGGCCCTGACAAGTCATTGTCAAGACTGACAGACTGCTTCATGATCATGATGAATAATGATAGACTGTGAGAGTGAATAAAATTTCATTTAAATTGGACCCCCATTCCTTCTATAAGTTTTTTTTATTTTTTTTATTGTTATTTATTGGGAGTATTCTAAAACAACACCTATCTCAAAACACTCCCAGACACACAAAGTACAACTGTGTGAATTTCCAAGAAAATCAGCACAGCTGTTTTGGAGTCCATAGGGAATAAACTCACACACAGACAGCTACATCTATCTATCTATCTATCTATCTATCTATCTATCTATATATATATATATATATACAAGTTTAGACGTATATTTTTAAAAGACAATAAATAAGTGAATATATTGAAAGATCAAGATCCCCATATGTTACCATTGGTTTCTAACATTTGGCTTTATAAACAAGTGATTATCATAAAGACAATGAATTATGAAATCAATGACATTCAGAACTGGGTTAGCCAGTATTTAATCCAAATTCGCATTGAATACGAGAAAACTTAATGCAAATATTTGCATTCTTTATTCTATTACTTTATAAAAACCATCAGTATCTTGTGCAGTTGAACTTTTATAATGATATCAATATATCGGTTGCGTGCTTCATTGACAGCGAAACAAGTTTTCTATTTTTTTTTTATCTAAAGTAAATTAATTCCTAGTCTTGTCAAAAGGTAAATTGATTGCTCGTCCTTAACAATAAATTGATTGCTAGTCCAGTCAACCAGAAAATTTATAGCTTGTCCTGACAAGAGGAAATCAACTGGTTTAACAATGAATTGCTTTCTTATCCCATCATTAGTTAACAAAAACATCTAATGATGCACTGCCTTGGACACATAGTCAGTGTTGAGTCCTGGGATCATTGGGTGTTTCGGATCTTTCAACAGATACCCTCGTCCCGGTGACCCAACTAAGGTTTGCAAGGCCCTGGCCTGTGTTCAACCGGTCCATCCCAACCCCCATGACTCTCCCCTCTTCAATCAAAGACAACTTGGAGCTTTTTCCGCAGCCTCCTCGTTGTTGCTAATGGCTCTTCTCTGGTTCCCTCGTTTTATGCCTAGTGTGCCAGCCAGGAACTTCCTTGGCAGGTTTATGTTACTATATTTAATAATATGATTATTGAATGTAACAACAACAAGGTATGGTTGTCACGTTGAAGGCACTGGTTCCCACTAGATCCGAGAGTTAAGCAATGCAGAGCCTGTTCAGTACTAATATGGGTGACCACTTAGGAATATCTGGTACTAAATCAGGCTAGTCGGCAGTTTGTGGTAAGATCAGTTGAATGCATTAAGCATTCGGCCCCACAGCCTAAATATGATGATAATTCAATATGAATCCATTACTTACAAACCATACAGTAAGCATTTTCAAGGCTTTTTGAGTAAGTTCCTGATTTTCCGAATCAAAGTAGGAAATAACGTCATCTGAAAAATTCAGTTCCACTGCCAGTTTTTTCCAGTCACTTCCAAGTCCTTCTGCAACTTCCAAAATTTGTTGTTTGGTGATTGGAAGATCATCACTGCTGCCACCTGGGAAAAAAAAAAAAAGACAATTAAATGGAAATACAAGTTTGCTTTGATCCTACATTGTTAAACACTTTATTTGGAAAACTACCAAAGAAAAAAAGGACCTTCCAAAATAAACCTAATTCTTTTCTAAAATATTTTCTTTACAATCTTTTTACAGATTTGTATCGATTAAATGCTTAACTTTCAGATTATTAAAAAAAATATTTAGAGGAAAAATTAATTTATTTAAGAAATTTTTTGGGGGGGCACGGAGCACTAGTTGGCTTCTCTCTCTCTCTATCATTCCTTTGAAGAAGGAAATTACTGTAAAAGTAACTGAAACTTACAAAAAAGGTAGTTTTTAAAATTCCACTTATCCTATCGACACAATACTTCTATGACGGTCTTTGGGAATCCAACTCATAAAAGTTCAAATAATCAACAAAGTCTAGGGGTCATCAGGAGAGAATGTGCACCGTTTCGGGGCCTTTCTCTCTACGGTTTTAATTGCACACCAAGCCCCTGTAGAACATTAGCAACTTAATCTGGTGTCACCCATGCAACTCAGAAAATTTTACATATAATTTCTTCAGCGATAAATTCAGTTAAATTCATCAATGTTAAATTTGCCTGAATGAAATAAGGCACAAAAACAATTTGGAGGTTTTTACAAGAGCTATTAGTTTTATATTGAAAGCCATCTGTCCATCCCCCCCCTAAAAAAAAAAAAGAAATTTACAAGACATACCCTAACTCTTCAGTCCATCCACCCCCAAAAAAAGAAAGACATACCTTGCAGGAAATCAGAGTTGAATTTCCAAGTGGACGCTGGAATGTCAGCTAAAAAATGAAGAGGAGGATTTTAGAAGAAGGAAAGAAAAAAGTAGAGAAACAAGAAAATAGGAAGGAGGAGGAGAAGAAAGTGAAGAAGATGAAAGAAAAGAAAAACTTTAGAACTCACAGACATTCTCTCTGTAAACAAAAAAAATGTCTGTTTAGTCTGATTGTTATTTGCTTCTAGTCTTTTCATTCTCTTTTTATAATCTTTGCCTATCAATATTTAGGGGTCCTCTCTTTGCTAAATTCCCTGGTATCGCTCGAAGAATCGGGGGAGAAACTAGTCATTTTCTTGTATCTGGGTTTTCATGGGTTTCCCTCCTCTAAGTATGACACTTCATCACAAAACACTTTGTTATTTTTATTTATCAATATAAATATATATATATATATATATATATATATATATATAAAGGAAAAATTATATATTCTTTAAGAAAGCATTTATTTTATTTTTGGCCTCATATTCCAAACTTTTTCGCCTTGTATTCCGAACTCCCTTGAGTCCTTTTTCAAAAGCAAGTAAAAAATTTTTTTTTAAATCAAAAAATTTTAATTTAAATTCTTACAATTTTTTCAAAAATCCACAGATAATCAATACAAATACCGTTACAATTTTCAGCTCTCACACACACACACACACACATACATACATACATACACATATATATACATACACACACACACACACACACACACAGAGTAGAATATACAAAGAATAAATCTTACCCCCATCATTTTTAATTTCTTCTCCATCTTCTTCTTCCGGAGATTGGGCTTTAATATCTTCTTCTTCCCCAATTTCAGTTTTCATATCTTCATGGGGTGGCTGCAATAATGATAATGTAATAATTCAAATATATTTTTTGAATGATTAACAATGCCTTTTCAATGAATATACATAAACTGACTAACAACAGTGTTCAGCAGCATATAGCAGCAGAATTTGAACAACGAGCAATCAGGAAGGGTTAAGAATAATCAGTGTATGTGTGTTACATCAAAGAAACCCAATCCCATGTCTTCTTTTTTTCATTTTCATATTACAATCATATGCTAAACAAATATCATAACAATAAGTATTGTTTGCAAATTATATCTCTATATCAAAACTGTTTGTTTGTTTTGTGTTTAACAGCATATCAACCTTTTTAGGTCATTTTAATGCCAAGAACAATTACTTATGATGTTATTTTTATAAGCACATAGTTTTTTTAATAACACAAGTTGCACTATTTAATCCATAGCTGGAGGGAAGGGTATTAGTCGACATATCAACATAGATGGAACAAGTTGGATTCAAACCCGCATAGTATGGTTCCGAAGTCCGATTGCCTATCTACTGGGCCACATTGACCGCCCTATTACAATAAGTATTATTAATACTCAGTGTTTGCAAATTGTATCTCCATATCAAGACTAGAATCCATACATAAATATCAACAACTTTAAGTAATTGCTAATTATTTATTTATATAAGACAGAGATTTGCTAAAAGAAACTAAGAGTTACTAAAAAGCCGTAAATGCTCTAAGATCTTATAGCTTGGTATATTCATGGAAACAAAAATAAAATAAAAGAGACGTCGCTACCAAACAAACAATTCAATTAAAAACATGAAATTAAAGAGGGACATACATTTAAAAAGGCTACAATAACATTTAAAAATATGAAATTCAAGCAGGACGTAATTTTAAAAAAATCTACAATCACAATTGAAACAGCAATGAATATAACTGAATAACCACCAAGGACAGGCACAAAAAACACCAATAGTTTGAAAATGGAGTTATATCTCCGAAATATTACTGAATGATACATTTAATGCATCATTATGGCCTTAATAAAACTTTATACTATTAAAATCAAATTGAAAGTTTGAGAATCAATTGAAAGCAAAATGATTACTGACAGGCATTTCTTTTGCCAATTTGGTTACCATACTTTCTAAATACACAGGTAGACTAACAGCTGGTTGGTGAGTGTGGGTAAAAAAGTGGGGACTCCGTCTTGCCAACAGACGGAGGGCTTTCCATTGGAATACTTGTTCATTAACTAATCTGGAATAAAAAAAAATTATAAATTGAATAAAATTTGTGGTTTTGTATCAAGTATGAAATTTAAATGATAAAATAAATATAAAATAATCATATACAGAAAAAAATTAAAAACTTTACATGTTAATGATTGTATGAGTTTATTAGATGGCTTTTAAATATTATCTCTATTCAAATTATACGAACTATAGCTGTACCCAGTCATGTGTTGCTGTGGCTCAATTCATTTAAAGTGAGCACTCCCCACCAAAACAAAAATAACTTTAAATAATAAAAAAAGATTTTCTCCAGGGTTGGGGGAATATAATAAGGTAGAAAAATAGAATTAGGAAATTACAGGAAAAATTATTTTTAGAAAAATAAAACTAGAGTTTTTGGGAAAACATGGCTAAAAATGACAGTTTTAGGCTTATAAAAAATGATGCTTTGGATTTTTAGAAAACTTTCTGAAAAGTTAATTTTGTTTGTCTGTACTTTGTGATGACTTTTGGGTGTGTCCCAGGGGCCCTTTTAGGATTAAAAATGCCTATTTTTGTGGCTTTTTAAAAAAATATTTGTACAAAATTTGATGTTTATGTCTATTTAGCATCCCTCTACTTACATTCATAACTCCATTTTTGAGGGACTAAAACTATTCAATACCAAGTAAAACATAGAAATTTAT
>JAUZSX010294622.1:0-13776 GCA_034780655.1 Idiosepius hallami
ATATATGTGTGGATATAAATGACCAAACCACAAACCTCGGAAGAAATACAAGGATGTCACTAAAAGCAACCTGCGGGCTCTGGGGATAGGTTTAGTAAAGAGGGAAGAGATAGCTCAAGACCGGAAAGCATGGAGGGCAAACGTCTACGCGGGATGCGTTAATTTTGAGGATGTGGGGACCGAGCATGCTGCTATCAAGCGAGCCCTGGATAAACGAGAGTACACAGAAAACTATGATCTCGATACCACGTACTCGTGCGGAATCTGTGGTAGAGTATGCATGTCAAATGCAGGCCTCAAGAGTCACAGAGCTACTCACGCGAGACAAGAGTTGGGAGCAGGAGGGAGAAGAAGACGGAAAGGAATGGGCCGCCCACCAACAAGACTATCCTGCAGTGTCTGCAGCAAACTGTGCAGGCCGGGTGGGACTATGTGGAATCATATGTGGTGGGGTGTGCCGACTCATTCACGCGCTGTGGCGTGTCGTGTTGACCGTCTTCTGTAAAGAAGTGGCAGTCGGCATATATATATATATATATAGTTGGTGCAACACAACAACACAGGCATTAAACCAGAGGATTTATTTACACAAGACCAACATAAAACTACACGAAAGCAGAAAATTACATGTATATCCAAACATCTACACAATTGCAGTAACGGCAAATTCGAAGTTACGCCAATAACACACAAACTATGACATATACTAATTCAGTAAGATAAATTCATAAAAATCTTTAAGCCCTCATTAAATAAAACAAACCCAACATAAAATCACAAACATAAACCCCCACCTATATGGTTAAGAAAAACCCAATAATTCAATTTAATATTTAGAATTTTAAAAAAAAATAATGATGGTGATAGTAATAATAACAAATGAGATAAACAAATAAAGAAACAAAAATCTTAGAACCCCCCCACACACATTAACAAACAGTAAACACACACACGAAACACATACACGACACGCACTAAACACACACACTACGGTACCACCAACCACCACATCGTCTTCCCATATATATACACACACACACAAAGAAACACTCTCACACACACACGCACGGATTCCCAAAACAAGGATTAATGGGATCTTGACCGGACCGGTATATAACCTTAGTCTCAAATCCCGAATCTCCTCCCCTTTCTCCTTCCAACCAAAACCCCACTATAATATACCAATTACTAAATTTACAAGCATGGAAAATACAAGACAGAAAGATTTTTACAAGAGAACTTTCACCGCCTGAAGAGAGTCTCGAAGACTCGAAACACGTGTCGCACAATAAATCAAAACATTTTCAACTAAAAGTTCACGGCCTCATTTCTTCACTTTCGGACTATAAATTTTTCTCTCGTTGGAACCGTACTACATTTTGACTATATATATATATATATATATACTTGGTGAGCAGCCAGCACATCCACAGAGCACCAACCAAGTTTATATCAACACGAGATACAACGATTGAAGCGTTCCCGTTCCGCTAGTCGCGGCGGCGTCGCCATATGAAACCTTTGAAGTAGAGATTTTGAAGAAATAAAAACTAAGATCAGGGACAATAAGAAAGGACGTGAAAAAAGACCAAAAATTAATTTAGATCACTTATTCTGTAAAAAATTAGAGCAAAATTTAGATTATATAGAAACTTAATTAATGAAGCTGCTGAGTGAGAGGGAGACGCAAACGCACCAAGTCCAGTTATGAAGGGCGTGGGAAGCCGAAAGATCCCTTTTTGCTGTTCATTCATTGTTTTTAGATACGAAGTGTTAAATCAATAAAATTTTAAGCTAGATTAAATAGAGAACCTGAAAAAAAAATATTTAAGAAGACCAAAATTGAATGTAAATCTTCTAACTTTCTTATCGATATGTCATTTTCATTGAATATTTTTCTTAATTCGAAAAAAAAAGGAATCTTTTTACATCCATTTTTCTGTAAGTAGCAGTCAGGTCAGTCCCGATACAAAGAAATAATGGCGACCTGAAAGTGGTCATTTGCACTTTAATAAAATAACATTGTTTTTCAGTAGAAAGATAATCACGAAGTTAGTTTTAAGGAAATGTTAATACATTTTACGATTAAAAGATATCAACTCGATTAAAATCAATGTATTGGCATGTAAGTACGGAGTAAATAAAAAAAATCCTACATTAAAAGTCTAGACAAAAATTTCTGAACTATAAAAACAATTTTATCTAATTTCTTTTAGTTATATTTTAAGCTGAGAAATTGTTTAAATTTGTTGCATTTAAAATAATCAAACTACAATTAAAGGTTCCATTACATATTTTTGTTTTAGCAAGAAGAAAACTACAAATTTATAAAATAGTTCCAATATTTTTATATCGACAGCAACCAAAAAAACAACGCACGAGACCAGTTCACTTTAGAGTAACACCATTGGTAAATAGCAAGTGTTAAAGTTATATAAAATATGCCAGTTAATTCACACAAAATTGTCTTAAACAAAAATAAAGGACTTACCGGAAGATATTTATAAATTCAGATAAAATTTCATGAATTTATTAAGTTAGATAATAAAAAAGCGCGGTAATTAACATGGACGACATAAATGGTGGTTGAGTTAACATTTTAGAGTTAGCCATAGTTTCGGCTTTCAATAGAAATATGAACAGTTATTATTGTCAATGCAATCGCTTATGAATGAAAAAAAAAATTAATAAAAGTAAATAACAAAAATTTCCAACAAATTTATATTACATAAAGTCATCTTAAAGTAATAAAGAACCCAGTTTTAAAATTAGGTGAAAAAGACAGAAAAACCAAAACAAACAAACATGTATTTTCGTAAACGTTAGGAAGTTTTGTGTTAAAAAGATTGTTTAAAAACATGTTTATTGTTTTATGAAACAAATTATTTCACAGTCATCGTGCGTGTTGTTTCAAAGTTTATTGTTGATAAAGACATTATAGTTGATTTTCTGAAACGGGCCCTGAATTGAAGTCAGTTTTTTTTTAAATAAATTAAAATATTTGTGGGATTGGGACTGGTCGTTGCAATGGTCAACACAACAACACATCCTACTCCGGCGGCGCACCCTCATCCGCGGGCCGCGCAGGCAACCACATATTTGTTCTTTTCGTCTATTTTCAATTATTTCAACGGATTCTTATCGATCGGACAATAACCTACCAGATTGTCATATAAAATAAAGTAAAAAAAAAAAATCAGTGTTAAGATTTTTAGAGAGTGGTTAACTGGTTGTTGGTTGTGGTACTGACTGGTGGGGCTGGGCGGGGGGGGGCACCCACCAACCACAACCAACAACCGCTACCTAAAAATCTTAACACTGATTTTTTAAAATCTATTTTTGGTAAATGTTGCGTTGAGTGCCCATTTGCCGGTGATAATGTAAAATATAGTTCCTTGGAAAAATTGCACCGGGTCGAAAAAAAGAAAAGAACGACTTTAAAAACCTTTTTTTAACATTAAAGAAAAGAATGACTTTAAAAACAAAGTGAAATAATTAAAATATCAAACAATTGTTAGAATTTTAAAACAAAAAACAATATTATGGATAGGAATACTTTTTAAAAACGATGGGGTTTGGTTTAACTCAAAGAAATGTAAAAGTCTAAAATATTTATTAATGAAAAATGAAATAATTGAAAAAAAAAGACAGTAAAAAGCATTCCCATCTACAATTAAAATTCAAACAATTGTTTGTTTTTCTATTTTAATTTCAGTACATTGGTTTCAGTTTTAATTATTTCGTTTTTAAATTCGTTCTTTTTTTTTATCGACTGGCGCCAGCCGCAGTGAGCACAATGCAATTTTTCGAAGGGGGCAGTTTTTGAGACTATCAACGGCAAATGGGCACTCAACGCAACATTTACCGAAAAACATAAATAGAAAAAAAAATTAATTTAAAAATTTTGATTTTTAATAAAGAAATTAAATTCTCGTAAGAAATGTTGGGTTACTGCAAAATGGTGTTGTAAAGTGACATGTGAAAAACGAAATTTAACGCGATTAACTCTTTTGGTCATAAGAGGCCGATATATCGGCCCTGACAACATAAGGCAAAAGAAAGCACACCAATATTTTGGGTTTAATATGATATTTACTTGGTGAGCAGCCAGCACCAACCTAAGTTTGTTTGGGACAAGGCCATTTTTACGTGCTCTTACACGGGCTTTTTAAATTCGGTGTTACCCTCACCTAGATGAGCTGCTAGCTGCTGCTGAGTACTCCCGAGTTAACGAGCCCCATCTGCTTGAGGCTGCTAAAATGAAAGTTATGGTTTTTGACTGGGATTTGATCTCAGCACAGCACTAGCAGCAGAGCCCGAGCTTTTCCACCGTCGCTGCCTTTTGGGTTTAATATGTCCCATATTGTCCCACTAATATAACGAATTTGAGTGACTTTCGTAATTTTGATAGGACAGGGTTCTAGTGACTGACGCCTTTCTGTTTACATTTTAATCATTTGAATTAAACCTAAAGTGGGTAAACTAAACTAATCAAATAAACAAAAATATTTTTCATTCTTTTTAAAAGAATATTTACCTAAATTTAGCTTTGCTAGTTTTTGTTTTTTCATTGAAAATAGTTTCTAAAAAGTTTTCTCAAAAAAATTAAAGCAACAGGTTAAAACTTTCCAGGAAAAGCATTTTAACTTTCCTTTTTGTTTCAGTTTTTACATTCCAATTTTTCTTAACCCTTTCGACCTTAAAGGGACGATATCGGCCTTATTAACTTTAAGCAAAAATAGACATATCGACATTTCAACCCTAATATGGCTTTTTATTAGAAAGGCTTTTGAGTGACTACTAGTCGGTAATTTTATTTAAATCAGTGTCCAAAGGTAAAAAGGCCGAATTTTTTTCGTGGTTAAAGGGGGGGGGTGAATTATAAAATTTTCTTTAAAAAGTTCCATTTATAAATTTTACTTTTTATGATTTCGAATTTTCCATGTCTTAATTACAGAATTTCCAGCCCATCATCGTGAGTATCAAAAAGAGAAAGTAAGATCATTCATTATTGAGTATGGATTCACATCCATCGTCATCAATGGAGAAGAAAGTTATTTTTGGTATTTTTTGCATATTATTTAGAATAAATTTTTGAAAATTTTCTTCTTTTTTTTTTGAAATGAGGGGGTGAATGAATTTTTTTTTTTTTGACAAGTAGTAAAAGGAGTGCACTGCATGGGTGAAGCAAGCCCAAGAACTCCTCATCTGGTCAGTCGGTACGATTGAACCAGGGCCGTGCTTAGTGCCCCCGCAGACCCGGCATTTGCGGGGGGGGGGCGCAAGCTCCATAGAGACCGCATAATTATTTAAAAAAATACCAAATTAATTAACTAGAAAATCAATCATTATCACACTTGAAATATACACCTCAATCCATTCTCTCTCTCTGTCTATCTGTCTTTCTCTCAAAATATATATTTGTATATGGTCTTTGATCGAAAGCTCCAGTATGTTAGGGGGAGGAATTTAACTTTTAGTGGATGGGAGGCTGTAAGATACTCCCCTGAGTTAATGAGCCCCCATCTTCCCAAAAGAGCCAAGGTAGATAGAATGGTTTTCAATGGGATTTGAACTCATGTAATACAATTCCATAGTCCAAGCTTTTACCAATGCACTACCTTATCGCCAACAGTTACGCCCAAATGAGTTCAGTTATGTAAGACTTGTTTTTTTGTTTTTTTTAAATTTGAGATTTATTTTATGGATGAGAAACTTTGTCCCATTTTCAACTGGAAATCCCAAATATAAAAATCTTTTTTTTTTTTTTTCGTGTTTTTTTTTTTATAAATGTTTTTTAAGTGTCATTTCAAGCGATAAAAATTGAATTTTTTACAAATAAATAAATTTTAAAAACACTGACCTTGACATTTCCAGGAACTCCTAACCTTTTCATTAGGAGTATGTGGGTGGGTGGGTTTTTTTTTTTTTTCTTTGGTACATTGATATATCTATGGGGATATCCACTCGGGGCTGTAGAAAGGCAGTGCCGTGCTTAGCCACTTTGCAACCACCAATGCAGAATGCACCTTGTGGCCCCTTTAGCCTAAAAAGGCAAGTTGCATTCCCTCAACATACTGGAACCTTTGACTATATAGACAGACATATATATCAACCTGGTGAGGCAGTCTGATGTTTAGAAAAGACCGAAACTGTCGATAATCCAGGGTTAACATCACTGAAGAAGTGTCCCAGCTGCATCATTTAGATGTATTCTTGAAAAAAAAAATATATACAAATATATATAGAGAGAGACAGATAGGCAGAAAGAGAGATGGATTAATAAATGTATATTTCAAGTGTGATAAGGACTTTCTAATTAATCCTAACAATTAATTATTTTGGTAATTTTTGGCATTACAAAAGATCTCTGAACTCAAGGAACTTTGCGGGATCTGTGGGGGCCCTAAGCACGGCCCTGTGGATAGTTAATCAGACTTCAGAATCGTACCACTCGAGTTCAAATCCAAGTTGTTGATGGTGGCTCAAGAGGAATTTGAAATTTACAAGAGACTCCAAATCCGCAAGTATATCCCAGTTAAAGGAGTTACTATATTTAGTTAATAGCTGGAGGGAAATGGATATTCATACCTTTCGCAGGGGTATTATTATTGCAAATTTCATTTTGAAGAAAAAAATTATCCCAATCATCACTGTAAAATTGAAATCACTAAACTATGACAAAATATATATATATGAATTCTATAACCATTTAAAATTGCTGATTATGTAACAAACTTAAAAAAATGTTTGATTTTTTAATAAAATACTATTTTATTGACTAATTTTTAAAAAATATTTCTCCTCTGACATTTTGTAAAAACTAGAATTTAATCACTTTTTACAAATTGTGACAAATTGAACAATAAATTTCTGTTTAACTTTTTTTTCTAAATGTTTAAATGTAAGCAGTGCTGTGCTTAGCCACATAGTGGCCCAGTCATAGAATACCCCTTGCAGCTCCTTTACCCAAAAAAGGCCAGTTGCCCCCTCTCATTATACTGGAGCCTTCGACTATAGATAAAATGCATATAAAATATATATCAAGAGGGATAGGCAGAAAGAAAGATGGGTTGTTAGATATATATTTCAAATGTGATTAGGATTTTCTTTTTAATCCTAACAATTGATTATTTTGGTAATTTTTTGTATTTCAGTACATCTGTGAAGCCAAGGAGCCTTGCGGCCCCTAGGGAGCTTTTGATTCCCCCTGCAATTGTGGAGGCCCTAAGCATGGCCCTGAATGTAAGTGGGGCTCCAAACATATGGAGTTGGGTCACTTTTCCACAAATGCTTGTTGTATGGCTTGTAGTTGTTAGTGTGGGGTTAGGAAACTTGCAGAATGCGCTAAATGCAGGGAACAACATTGCAGCACAGAGCATGCCGCACTCAGCAGTAGTGAGTGAGTAAAATAAAGTGACCACATATCACAACCATGGCCAGAGGCAGACTGAGAGTTTTGTGGGTTCTAGGCCCCGACCCTGCATCTAATAGACAGCCAGCTGCCAGCTTCCTTCAGGAACACTCACTCACATTTTGTGCCAAATATTAAAAAAAAAAAAAGAACTAGACGACCACGAGATAATTGGAAATAAAAATTTGCAGAAAGTAAATTCCATAAGTTTTTGATTAAAAAAAAGTCAAAACACTTCAAAAGAAAAAAAAAGTAAATTTCAGGAAATTTAGTGGTAAGTAGTGTCATGGGAAATAATTTAACAATTATCTATATTCCCCGCCAACTAATTGGGCTTGGCCAGTTTTGGTTTTATATTCTTGAAAAAGTGATACTCCCCAAAAAAATATCGAAATATAAAAAAAAGAAAAAAGGAAGAAATACAGAATTAAAAAATAAAAAAGGAATTAATAAAAAGTAAAACGAAATAAAAATGCTTTAATTTGTGTTTTAAAAAGAATAAAATTAAAAAAAAGGAAAGTTTTACTCTCAAACTTTTTACTGACTGAGGAAAAAAAAAAACCCCAAAAAATGTGGGTAAATTTCATGCGGGGAAAATTTTTCAGCCACGCATAGGAGAGTCTTTTGTGGATGGAGTAGAAGTGAGAGGTTACAGAAATAGAGAGTGATTAAGACAAGGAAGCGTATTGTAAGAGAGGGGGAGATAATCAAATTGGGTATTTCCAATTTTTATGTTGGTCTTATATAAAAGTTACATCTAGATCTTCCTCATTTATTATCACAAGCTTTAAAAATATCAGCAGAGAACGAGGACAAATATTACACAAACACAACAACAACAACAACACAGTGTGTTTGTTAATTACTTTGCGAGTCTAAACAAGTACACATAACCGTAATACAGTTTTAAAGTGTAGAAACAGAAATAACATCTGTCTTAACTAAAAAATTATATATATTTTTTAAAGCTTGTGGATTATCCACGTTTCAATAACTGACCTAGATTCCCTAGATCTTTAAAAATATATTTTTAAAAGAAAAACACAATTTTTATTGATTTAGACGTTTGATTTATATCTTTGATAAAAACAACTGTGTTTTATTATTTACATTTAAACAATAACCACACACACGCATAAACCAGCGGACACATTTTAAATACTTTGGATTTTCCTCTTTTTAAAGGCATTTTTAAACCCTTTTTGCTTAACGACGAGAGACGGGAGTAAAAGATTTATAATTCGTCAAGGAGATCATTTTTGGATTTCAGTTTTTTTTACCCCAGGAATTAATTTTATTCGCAAGGAAAATAACAACACCCCAGTAACAACAATTATGGCGTACAGTCAACATAGAATAGAAGATGACAATGATCTGGAGTGCGACTTCGCATACAGCAGCAAAAATATGACTTTACGAGATAATATCGTTAAAATGGACCACGACTTTCGAAAGCTTAAAATTCAAAGCACATCTTCTGTAGATTCTGCTTTGGGTAGTAATTATTCTGCAACTTCCCTTGGTTCCATTGATACAGAAGATAAACTATCAATCAGCTCTTACTCGGAATTAAAATCCGATCTTGCTTGTATACCCGAGGGGGAAGTTGATGAATGTTTGGATCAGTCTGTTTCTAAAAGTACTCATCATCTCTTGAACCATCAGGACGAGGAAGGAGATAGGTAACTTTTTTGTTTTTTTTCTACAAAAAAATAAATATATTATTCCCAAACTTTTATTTATTTTAAAAATTTTAATTTCCAATCTGGTAACTAACTTACGGTTAGTAGTGATTTTTCTTGGTCACTCTGAAATAAATGTCAGGTTTATTTCTAATTAGAATAATTTTTTTACTTTTTATTAAATCTTGACAATTATTTTTTTAACTCAAAAAGTGTAGAATAAGAATGCAAAATGCATTTAGAATTTATGTGCAAATATTTGCAATTTGTTTTACTATGGGTTTTAAACACTTCGTTTTTACTTTACTTTGACTCATTTTACCTTTAAATATTTTTTGCATGCAAGTATTTATTTTATGCATATCATTTTCATCTTGGAAATTAATCTGAATATCGTTATTTTAATTAAAAAAAAAAAATCCCAGTGTCATTTTTGTATGTGGGTGATTTATTTAGAGCGTTTGGATTTTCCAACTGCAGCGATTGGCTAATCGAGATCACATGACCGCTTAATGATGGAGGCGTGGTTGACGCACTGGTTTTCCAGTTTAATTTAGAGGGGAATTTTTTTTTTTTTTTTACTTCAAATAAATTATGAAACACTATTTTATTTTTACAGACGTGATAAAAAAAAACAACAAAACTTTTTCGACCTCCCTCTTACAAATTGCTGCTTGATTATATATTTTTTTCATTTATATTATATATATATATACAAAAAAAATCTCAACCCAGAAATTAAACTTGTGCTAATTTTAAATTGTAATTAAAAAATATTTACGAAAATACTTGCTACCTACAGTTTCACACAACCCACACCTCCGAAAAAAAAAAAAATGAAAAAAAGTCATCTTAAAGATTATTTCAAACATAAGACCAAAAAACTTATTATTTACATGAAATTATTAAATTTTCTTTCAAATTTATTTGTTAAGAACCAGAAACTGCAGATATTTTTTTCTCTAGATAATTTTTTTTTAATTAAAAGTTTGTTGTGTGACTGGTGTTGGTTGATGGGAGAGGAAAGGGACTTACTTGACCTCTGCAGCCCAATTCCACTGCTTTTCATTTCATTTCAGTTAGAGAATAATAACAACAGTAGTAAATAATCAGCTGAGATTTTTATAATCTTGATTATAATTAATAATTACATTTTTTTTAATAGAAAATATAATTACAAATATAATTAATAATTTTTTAATCAAAAAATATAATTAATGATATAATTGATAATTAGTTTTTTAAACGCAAAATATAATTAATAATGTAATTAATAAGTTTTTTTAATCAGCTGAGATTTTTATTCATTTATTTTGTGTGTTTTATGTGTGTGTGATAATTAAACGAATAATTAAAAGTTGAAACGACTGAAAATCATTGCAGAGGAAATAATGAAAAAATAAAAACTTAAAAATCAAGTAAAAAAAAAATTCTCCCTTAAAATTCTTATTTATTTAGTATTTTTTTCAATGTTTTTTTTTTATTCTATAAACCTATAGATTAATAAATAAAAACATAAAACAAAAGTAAAACTCAAAACTTTGAAAAGTAACAACTTCGCCATTTTGATAATAATCATGTCCTATATTGATATTTCACCCACCATTGTTTATCCTAAATCAGAAGAACTCTCCTCGCCCGTTCGAGCTTAGATAAGTCTTTCTGCTTTCATGGAGTTTTCGCTAACTCAAATTAATCTAAGATTTTCAGTCTTTACCCTAGGGTGGAACTCTAATCGAGGATGTTTCTTTAGCATGGTTGGTCGTTGTGAGGGAAAGGGAAGGTCCTTTCCTTCAGTTCGAATGCTTAGTGCTTTCCGACTGATCATATGCCACGAATAATCCCCGACCAACCTAGTGGTACTCGTTGGTAATGGTACGCAGTTGCTGTTTAAGGACCATCTAAAGTCTGAAATATCGTCTGGGGTCTTCTTTTTCCTTAGGTATCTTGTGTTGATATATCGGCTCTTTAGGATCCCAAAAAGGTTTTAATAAAAAAAATACTAATTCTCTATTTTTTTTATTTTTATTTTTTTCTAGTTTATTGCATTTAGCTATCATCCGGGAGAGTCACCAGATTGCTGTGGATTACATCAACGGAGTGAAAGAAATGGATTCTTTGTATCTGCTCAACCTTCAGAATAACTTCTTTCAAACGCCTCTTCACTTGGCTGTCATCACCAAACAGTTAAAAATAGTCGAAGCTCTTCTTCAATGCAACGTGGCTGTGGATATTCCCGACTATTATGGCAACACTCCCTTGCATATCGCCTGTCGCGAAGGAAATGTGGAAATTGCCCAAATCCTTTTCAAATATGCTTCACACCACTTGATGGTCGATTTGAGAAATTATGATGGTAAGAACCTTTTTCATTTCCGTTCTCTTTTTTTTTTTATTTTTTATTTTTTTTATTTTTAAGAGCTTTAAGATTTCTTATTTTCCGGCGTCCAACAACGGAGTAAGTAAGTACCTTTTTCCGGTGAAATGGACAGACAACAAAGCTTCTTTTTTTAAAAAAAACTTTATTCTTAAAACTATTTATAATCTTTAAAACTCAAATCAGAGTAACGTCCGGTCTTTGCTTAAAAAATGAGTTCTATGCAAAGCAATGTTGAATGTAGTGCCATTTTATTTTAGTTAAAGTGGTCCTAATCGAAGATAGTATAAAAGTCAAAAAGCTTTTAAGGTAAAATGAAATTAATACAAATGGTAACAGATCCATTGAACATTTTAGCACCAAAAAGTTGTAGTAGTGGTAATAATAATACCAATAAATATAATAGTGTAACTCTACAACGAGAAAGAGAATTATTACTATCCAGCAAGATTTTTGGAAATTAGATTTTTATCTAGCAGTTTACATAATATAGTTTGCATATATTCTCTCCTTGTTGGTCCATTTTTTATATGCCCTGGAAATACATAGACTTGTTGGAATCTCAGTGATCATACCCTATCTTTAAGGCGGACTTGTCCAACTGAGAATATAGGGTATTTCAGTGAAGGGTATATATGCATTTAGTGATTATAAGAAGCGAATCAGTCTTGGAAAAGTCTAATTAAAATATTAGGTTCAAGACCAGCTCAACTAGTTCCCCCTTGAAACTGGCCTTGAGCCAAATAATAATTTTTGAAATTAAAATCATAGCCTTAATATTGAAAAGACATTTTTCCCTTGAGTATTTAAAAGATTGTCGGTGAAAAAAAAAAATCACTAAAAGACACTTGTTTTTTTTACTTTTGGTCGTAATGCTAGTGTTTTTTGACTTTCAATGTAGAGCCTTACTCCAATATTTAAACTATAGATTTTGATGGAAAATATTTCTTTTTTTTTTTTTTTAAGGTTTGACTTGTCTTCACATAGCTGCTCTGCAGAAACATCACCGAATGATTGAATTACTTCTGACAAATGGAGCCAATATTAACATTCAGGTAAGCAAAAATGGCTTTGGGGCTTTAGTTTTCCTCAAACAGTTTTATTCATTTATTTATTTATGGTAAAACATATACTAACAATCAACTGTTATGACTTAAATTCAATTCAATCAAAACACTAGTTATCTAAAAACATGAAAGATTTTTTTAACAATAGCTTTTTCTCCTCTAAAAACATAAACATATACTAATAATTAAGTAGATGTGTCGCACACCTCACGAGAGCGGCAAACACGAGAGCAGGAACAATGGGTGCGACATACCCCCAAGGCTTCGCTCACCTTGGGATAAGGTATTTTTTAAAATATTGTCACAATCTTTTGGGACAACTTAATAGAAATAGGATATTTTTCTATGTTTTCACACATTTTTGGGACAACTTAGTAGAAATTAGTTATTTTTTCCATGTTTTCACAAACTTTTGAGACACCTTGTATGTTGACGGATTGAAAAAAATCCTTCGTGGGGACATTCTCTCCCATGCCCTCTATCAGCAGACCAAGTTTGAGCCATCTCCGAGTCTGTAAGGAACATACGTAACCGAAAGTCCTGACTACCTAATGGATTAATGATTATTCTGAGGTTTGTCTGGTACAGACTTTAGCCAAATGACCTAAAAAGTTTGATATGCCGTAAAACAATACAGAAACACATCTATAAGATTAGATGCAGTAGTTTTTAAAGATTTGCAGCCTTGCTATTATAGAAACGAATGTCGATTCTGTGCTAAAATTGCAAACCTTAAGAATAGACCAAACCAACCCCTGAAGACAGTGCATTCTTTCTTCTTTATGATATTAATAACATCCCCTGGTGACAACATTTGTCTGTCTATTGGCAAGAAGTGCCAATAACTCGACACTTTTATTGTCTACGTTCTTGTCTTCCTTACTTTTGCATAATCAAATTTTATTGCTTTCTATGGCTTCTTTTTTGTTGTTGTTGTTTTTCTATTTTTATGTTTTTTTTTCTTTTTTTTTTCTGTTTTTCATAATTCTTTTTTCTTTCCTTTAGGCGTTTATTCTTATTTTTCTGATAATTTTTTGGTTTTATGTGTTTTTTTTTGTTTTTCTTTTCTTTATTTTCTTTCTTTCATATTTTTCTTTTTTTTTTCTTTCCTATTTTGTTTTTTCTATGTTTTCTTTAGTTTTTCTTTTTATTCACTTTTTTGCGATTTTTTTTTTTTCTTTTTTTTCTTTAATTCGCTTTGGTTTTGTTTTTTTTTTTTGTTTTTTGTATTCATTT
>JAUZSX010294632.1:0-13776 GCA_034780655.1 Idiosepius hallami
TGATAAGGATGAGGACAACAGTCCGAATAATACTTGTACAAATCTTCAAGCCTCATCCCAAGGATTCCGAAATAGCAGAAAAATTCTATTCAAAATAAATTGAAGATAATTTTGCACCAAATTTTTATAAAGTTACTAAGTTGCAAACAAAGCAAACAAAAAATCATGAGAAAAAATATGAGATTTAGTTATGATGAGTCTCTCTTAATTTTTTCTTTTGATTGTTACACTGTTTGTCTGCTACTTTCAAATGAAACCCTTAGACAAAAGAATTGTATTTCGTATATCGAAGCACATCTAAAGAAAATCAATTTAGTATGAAAACCTTTTATTTACCTTAACAGCAAAACATTTCTGAGTGCGCATATTAAGAAAACCTCTTTGGTATTTTGTATCTTCATGAATAATGCTGTCTATTTTGGCTTTCATGATGCCAATTCTTGGATCTTCAAGAGCCTAGATAAAAATAAAAATAACAGAAATTATGATGGGTGAAAATAAATGATAAAAAACTATATTTATTTGTGTTTAGCTTATATATATTTCAACATACTACATTGGTTTTGATGAAATTCATTTAAGCACATCCCCATCAAATTTTTAATGTCTTCAGATAAACACTGTTTAGTAAAAAAAATATTAAAGTGAAGGAAAAGTGAGTTTTTCTATAAAAAGAGGGTACTCTTACAAAAAATATTTGGTTATTTCTTTTGACTTTATCAATTTAATTTATCATTTGTGTTGGTTTAACTTATAGCTTGATTATATAGGTATTTCATATAAATGTATGAATAGATTTCTAGTGATATTGAGGAAGGCTTCACTTTGAAATGGCTTTGTGGGCAATCATTGGAGATTTCCTCAGAAGCTACAATGATACTTGAATACAAATGATCCAATGAGAACATGGTATGCTCATCAGATTATTGTAGTAGGGCTTGATAGTTGAAACGACCCTGTGAAGATGACAAAAATGAAATTACCTTCGACGACGACACTTACAAAGAGAAACCAACAGTGCATTTTAAGGTTACTCATTCACAGATACAAAGTTAATCTTTGTGTTTATTAAATCCCATAGAGAGCAAAAGTTCAAACTTATGGTTGCAACTCTTATAAAAAACTTGTTCTTTTGTTCTTTGTACTTGTTCACCAGAATCATGCAAGGTGGATTTCCGTCTTCATCAGAGACCCTAAAAGTCTTCCATCTAGCATTCAATAGGAGTTTGAAGCATAGCATTAGACAATAAATCAAAGCAAAAATCGTTACTCTTTCATTCCTATTTAGGCTTATTGTCACAAAGCCAAAGCAGAAATTGGGAGGAATTTTTCCATCCCAAATCCTCCTTATCACAATCTGCACTTGCTTTTGAAGGGTCACTTGCAACAGGTCAGATTTATTGGCATGCATCATGGAAGAAAGTTCATGTACCGGAATACTTGCAGATATAGAGATTGTGGCACCGGATGATTATAGACTCATGGTTATTGATAGTCGTGTACTGATCCATTTTCTTCTAGGCAAAACTATTCAAGGCAAAACATTTGCTGAATATTTCCCCAAAGTTTTCTGCCAAAGCATCCAGCATGACTTGAAAAGGGCTAAGAAGGTGGGTATTGTGTGAGAAAAGACACACAACAGCAAGTATCTGGTCCTGTCAAAATGCGCGGAAATTATCAAACTTTATGTCTAATGCCAAAAATAAAAAAAGTGCTCTTTTCATTCCTATCGTCAAGCATTGTGCAAAAACCATTCCAAGATAGAAAACAGGTTTATATAACTTCTAGTGACCAAATCCACAATGCAGTCAATGAATTGCCCATGCGATAATGCAATCACAAAGAGGCAGATATTTGTGTCCTGGTACATCTTCATAATTTCCAATATTCATCACTGGGAATGGTCTATACTGGTGACATAGACATTGTCGTAATATTTCTGTTTTATTTTTTATTTTCTCAAGGATTCAGAAAAATAACTTCCGTGTAACTTCCACCACATCAAAGTGGTGAATGCAGAGTCAGATATCTGGATTTCTTTCAAAATAGGAAAGATAGTATCTCAAAACAACATTGCCTCAAGTCTGAGTGTGAGAACATGCAAAACCTTGGCTCTCTTTCAAGCTGTTATTGTGTCAAGCAGAATGTCAGCTTTCAATTACAAAGACATAGTGCTACAAGCAGAGAAGTAAGGTTCCATTCTTCTTGAGTGAGTTTGCAACAATTTCTAGCATCCCATTTCTTCTATTGTGTGAATTTGTTTGCAAAATGTGCTCCAATGAATCCATAACTAGTGACGCCAATACTGACCTTGTTTGAATGAGAGTTTTTTGTCACATGACTCATGATGTAGAAAAAATACTGTCAACAAGTGATGTGCTGGAACATCATCTCAAAAAAGATTATTTCAGGTGAGCATCTGGACTACAAAAGCCATAGGCATTAGTTCCAACCCCAAGCAATGATGGATAGAAGGAAAAAAAATGACCAATTGTTTCTCATGTGAACCAATTTGCTATTTTGCTAATTTAGACATAAAACATACTTAATCATCAACACTACTCATTATGGAAGTGCAAAAAGGCTGCCTTGAAGTTTCCACGCTTATGCAAGTGCAAATGTTCTAACTTAATTATCATGATTGTAATGAGATGGATTAATATTTTTTGGCACTTGCCTCATCAATAAAATATCACTAAAAACAATGAAAATAGACTGTTCAGATTATATTAATGTTATTTTACAGAATTCAAATTCTTTTTTTTTTCATTTGTTAACATGTATTATTCTACTACATTGTCCTATTATGCTTTTTGTGTAACTTACCTTTCAAGACAAATAAATACTCTAACAATTCCTTGATAATAAAAACCTACATATAGACACAAAGTTCATGTTTCTAATACACAATAACTCAAATTTCCAAGATATTGACGTCATTAGATTTGGTTATCAGCCATCTTGTAAAATAGTGGAAATGTATGAAGAAGCAATATGATCATTGTCACTTTGGACTAAAATTGTTACTTAGACACTAAGCTTTAACCTGGTACCAAAAATCAACCTTTTACAAAAAGTTCAAATGACTGATACCTCAGACCTCCTATTAATATTAGTAAAAAAATAAATGTAAAAAAAAATACCTTAGAATATGCTTTGAAAAGTGTATTCTTGGATAGTTTTAATACTTCTTGTAATGGATTCACCATTTCCAAGACATGCTTTAAATGAATAATGTTTGTGATCTTATTTTCAGCTGTTTTGATTGTTTCTTGCTTTGGTAACTGGACACACAAAGATAAAAGATGGTCAATGTCCAAAAATCTTTTAAGAACTGATTGTAGATTAAAAAATAAATCCCTATTCTCAGTCAGTTCACAAACAACCGATTGCCGAAGGGTTATTGTATCAACATCTGAAAAGTATAAGCATAATAATAAAACAGAATATTACCAATAAAATGTGTTTGGTTGCTGGCAGTTTGCCCTGCCATTTTAATAATCAAGCGTTAGGTTTTTTTCTCTCAGATTTTTCTATCTTCTATGTGAACCATCTACCAAGAATCATGAGCTGCTCTACCCAGGTTTTAGAAATCACTGTCATTCTTCACCTTGATGGATGGATTTGCTTTTTCTAGTTAACAATATCCATCAGCCCCAAGCAAGCAACCAAAAGATAGCATAATGATTCAAGATTTGAATGCATCTATCATAATTTCATCCTTCAGGATTGTTAAGAATAAATTCTTTATCCCTGAGATACATATAATTCAAAATGAGCTTTTGTGAGACAAGTAAATATTAATTATAAATTTGTTTACAATGTTCTATTTTTCATTTCTTTTTCCATTTATTCATCAATGAGTTATAAATTACATGATTTATGTTAAAATATACAAAGTTTAAAAGATATCTAGTTTTTAGAATTTTTTAAATTGTTGACAACTAGAATAGCACAATTTGTCAAAAATGATAGAATTACATTGATTTATACTTTTGTAAAATGGTTTATGATTTACAA
Source organism: Idiosepius hallami (assembly GCA_034780655.1). Classification (NCBI taxonomy): domain Eukaryota; kingdom Metazoa; phylum Mollusca; class Cephalopoda; family Idiosepiidae; genus Idiosepius; species Idiosepius hallami. The sequence continues at coordinate 4,021 of JAUZSX010294632.1, forward strand.
TTTTAGGACTGAAATAAAACGACAAGGCCACCAGTACGCCTATAAATATACAAAATGACATTTAATTGAAAAAAAAAAAGCACTCAACAAAAAAACACTTTTTACAGACCAACTGCAGAAAATCTTCCATGAATGAATCTCTGATTTAAAATTCATTTGTTTTAAGGTTAAGAACATAAAATATATCAAAAACAAAATCCTTCTTCCTTTTTCATCAACGATACTTCAAATATTGTGCACACAACATTTTAGATAAAAGAATCTTGACTTTTAAATATAAAATTGAATTACTAGTTAAATACATTTTTTTTAATACTCATCCTACAAAGGGAGTAATAATAACATTACGAGGACTGAAAACAGATGTAGAAAATACAATAATGTGAAACTTACCTGATGGAGGCTGTAAAATATTGGCTCTTAGCATACGACTACCCCCAGCAGTCTTACAATAATTAATGGCTCCAAAGAGTGTATGTTCACTTTTTGAATCCAGAAGATTTTGGACTAACTCTAGGTTTTTTGCAGTTGTCATATCTGTGGAAAAAAAAACAATTATGAAGAACTGCACAATGTTAAAAAGAAAATTATTGTACATAATTTTCTCTCTATAGTTATATGCTAATTAAACTGAATTACAAACTAATCTTTAATATTTCAGTAAATCTTGGATATTAAAACTTTTTAAAAACAGCAAATAACTACCAAAGATCTACAGAGTAATGAAAACTAAGATAACCATCAAAACAGAAAACAAAGTAAATGAAACCTTTATAAAAAACAATTAATTTAATCTTAGAAAAATTACTGATATAAATTTAGGAATAATTAAATACGTCAGTCATTTTTATTCAGCAGATTTTAGGTTACTTGGCATTTATAATACTATGCTATAAATTCATTTACAATAATGAATAAATGGAACTGACAATTAATTCATTCTTTTCCTCATAATTTCATTTAAAAATAATCTTAATTTTTTTCCTATTTATTTCCAGTTTTTTTTTAGCCAAACATTATGCTTCAACTTATCCCACAAGAACTGATTCTCCTTTGGCTAAACATCTATTCACACAACCAAAACTTGAAAACATTCTATATACCAAATTTGGAATGTAATCAATACCATCTCCTTGGTTAACTAACAAAAGATAACTGAGCCTATTTAATAAAACTATAAATCACTATAAATATAGAGAATGTTTAAAATGCAAACCAATCATTGTTGTATTTTCACTGCCTTTAAATACCACTTTTAAAGAGGAAGGGGCATAGATTATATTTTGTATGAATTCAACATATTTCAGCAAAGCCGATGTACAAGCCAAGCAATAATATCTGAAAAAACAAAACAAAAATTACAAAATTAGAATCAATATTGAAGACAATGTCATTATCATCCTAAGATTAAATTTAGGGAAACAGAATTTTTGGCGTCATTGTTTTGGCAAGATGGTCAATTCAGCAAATGAACAATGCAGCATTGACCATGCTAGCATTTTTTTTTCAAAAATCAAGAAAAACAATATGAAAATATAATCCTTGATGTTATGGTTTGTCTGTTTTTGTGTTATATCTATTTATTTACTTAGAGATTAGACTTTATAATCTGAGAATTAATTTTAATGTAGACATTTGTCCTCATTTTGATAGTTTTTGGTGTTTTTTCACTATGTTTTGTATTTGTTATTGTTTTAGATAAATAATATTCGAATATTTTAAGATTTATATCACTTAAATTCGTGTTTTAACAAAACTCTTTGTGGTTAATTATTTTCTAATTAATTTGTGAAGAATTAAAAACTTTTGAGTCATTAGACCCTATTATTTTTCTGAAGGCTGTTGTAATATTACAGCGTTGTACATAACAAGAAAATAAATAATTAACTTTAATAAGCTTAAAAAAAAAACAGTATTTCTAGTATTTTCGGTTTGAGTTAAAAAAAGAAAAAAGAAAAAAACAACCTCTATTTGAAAATCTTTTAAAATTGACTGAAAAATAAATTTTGTATTTTTTGTATTTATTCTTTTGGAAATAAATGTGAATTATGTCTCTTACTTGGAAACAATCTCCATCTCAATTGTGCTATAATCAGGAAGACAAAGATGCTTTATCATTTGCAGACCTGCAATTGAACAAGGTAAAAGTTTTGATAGGTGACAATAAAAAGGTCTTAAAATAATTTAAAGAGGAATCATAAAGTCATGAAAATAAAAGTTTGTGTTTTGTTGATAAATATTTGTTTTTTAGGAGTTTTTTTTTGTATGGGTGCTCCTAAATACAAAAATTTACTAAGTTTCCTTGTTTGTATGTGTTTTGCTGCTCTACAGGAAAGAACACTGGGTTTAAGAATGTTTGCAAGAATGACATGAAGGCCCTGGACATTGACACAGATTCCTTGGAAGTACGTCTGAGCCAAAGGCTGTCAAAATTAATCCATAAAGGTAAAACTACAGCATTCAACTATTTTGATAAATTTACTACATGAAAATACTTAATAAAAATTGAATGTAAAATCTGAAAAAAGCATCATATATACAAATTCATATTTATTAATGGAAAGATATTGATTGAATGAAATAGGAGAAAAAGACAACATTTAGATTTTAAAAGAAAAAGAATTAACTTTTATGATATTTTGAGGTGTTGTTTTTATTAAAAATGATCATTTAATTAAATCTTACCTTTCGATTCATTAAAATATTTCCTTTGAACAGAAGAAATGTTTATGTTCTTGAAATTATCATTGATAAGCTTAAACAATTTGGACATGTTACCATTCTCACCAGAAGTGTTTGGCACTATGATCTGCGATAAAACAAGAGTAAATATATCAATGGGAAAAAAGGAAAAAAATAACTATATAAAAAAAGAAATGAGGGTTTTTCTATATTACTACCCAATAAACTGAGACAGAAAAATAGTACTAATTACCTCTATGAAAATGTTAAAGTCACAATTAAAAGATGCAAAACCAATATTGCAGTTATTCCCAGTGGGCTGACATCAATTATATAGACACTAGATGTGTGTTTAAATAAACCTTGTAAAGGTGGTCGCAATGCTGGATTGAATGAATGCTTTCTGGTGATTACTCTTTTAATGATGCTGGAAATATGTGCTGCATCACTTGCTATCATTGGTGAGTGGGTTGTAAAATCATGGGAAACTATTAATGTTAAATCTGTACAGAAGAAAATGTGGCATTCTCCAATGCCATGGATGTTACTGAAGATGATTTATTATAATTGCATGACAGTCAACTAATAACACCAGAAAATGACCCATATGATGCCCACGAATGGAATCTATTATTCAACAATTCTGATGATGAAGACAATTAATTTTAATAAATTTGTGTTTGCAGTATTGTTTCATTGTTTTTTATTTATTTTACACATATATTGTATGAATACATGTTCTTTTATTTACTGTATTTATTTAACTCCAGCTGTGAATTAATGCACAGTGAGTTGGTGCTATTGTAAGATCAAAGTGTGATTTTGAGACTATTTTTACCCTCCAGTATTATTGGATTAAAAGCTTATCCACTCAATAGACCAACCCCAGAAAATCAGATCAAAAAATTAAGTTAAAAAAGTCGACTTATCAACTTGAAAATACAGTATTCTTTTTGGAATATAAATTTTTATTAATTAGTTCTATGTCATGTTATCTTTCCACCAACTTTCAAATACAACAAAATATATACACCAATGCAAAAATAATATATTTGATAATTCAAAGGAGAGATTTTATTTTAGGGGCCCTAGCTGCATGTTTGGAGTACCAGATAGATTGGAATACCAGATAGTTTATGAAATACAGAACCATTTTTCTGTTATGGTGACAGGGTCTCTGGGCCAACATCTTCAGGAAAAAGCCCTTAAACCCTACGTTCACAAAAATCTTTTAGCTTTTTATGTCAGATATATACAAGAGTTGCACCCAAATTTTTTCCTTGTGCACTATACACCCTAAATTACATAAATTTGCCATAGCTCCTTGCCTCAATCTGTTGCCTCATATGGCCTATCACTTCATTGTCCATTCTCGTCTTGTCCGTGTGTTGTACTGTTATAAACCAAACAGTCTTTCAACAAATCAAATAGACTTTTTTCAATAGAAATATCTCATAATTTTATTTAAACTTCCAAAAACAAGATTTATTTAGTTGGTGAATTCACTAACAGTATCCATTTCAGCCACTTAGACTGTCATTTTCTAAAAAATCACCCATTAAATAATTAAACTAAACAATTGAACAATCAACATTGTTGATTCTTTAGATTAAAAAAATTTGATTAAACTTTTTAAAAATTATTTTCTTAACTACCCACACAAAAATGTCAAAGAGGAATATCAATGAAATGTTTCAGAATTAATCAATTGTTTACATTTTCAAGAATTGTATCCTTATTTATCTTTAATCTCAACTAAATAATAAAATATTTAAATATTAAATACTCCTAATCATTAAATACTGATCACATGTTAACATTTAATGTTACTGAAATAGCAATTTTCATATAGTGAGTTAGTGAGAAATTTTGATGCAATGAATCTATTGTTTTGAGAAGCCAACATATGAATATTTTACTTCAGTAAAATAAGAAAAAATGACATACCTCAATCGGTTGTAAAATTTGAAGTTTTGTCATGACTTTCACATAAGTCTGAGTATCAGAGAATTGCGAGAGTATCAACACTGGACACTTGAGATCAATGCTACTGATTCCTATTTCACCCTTAGCAAGGCCACGTCCTTCTACAATAGCTGGAAAAACAAGTATTAACATATCCATCACATTATCTACACATGGTATTTTCTAATGATTGAAATAAAGCAGGAGACATTTATACCTCATTGGGCAATTTAATATTTTTGAGTTATTATCTAAATCATATAATACACACATATACACGTATATATGGATATATTATTTATATAGATTGTACAACTCTTCATAGTTGAATTACAGGAAAGTTTAGGGAGTAATGAATAAGAAAAGTGCTCAATACTTTTCTAGAGCTTTATTGATAATGTTTGATAGAAATTCTCTACCAAGGTTTACCCAACTAGATCATCAGGAGAATACCTTGATAATTTTTAATAATAATGTATAGTTAAGGTATTATAGATGATGTAATCCATTGTGTGATTAAAGTAAGAATTATTTTTAAAATATCTTAAGGAAGAGCATGGAATGGAACGTGATAATTTTCAGGGTATGTTAGAAAAATCGACTTACCTTATATTATTAAGGATATGAGTTATAAATAAATTCAAATGCATAGATTTAAGATTTCAGCTTTTAAACTTTGTTAATTTCGATGTTAGAAATTTGAATTTGTTTATATTCTTTGGGACCAGTTTTGTTTTAGGGAATAGCAACGGTTAGACTTTTATAAAAAACAAAAAATGGTGAAAACAAGATATTAAGGATGCTACGATAATTATAACAATGATTAATTGACGAGTGAAATTGGCTTTAGTTTTTTAATGAACTGTAAGACATTTATTTTTGAAAAGAAATAACAAAAATGTAGCACTCTTTTTTTGTATGGGTTCAGTAGAAGCTGATCATTCCTCATAGCTCTCAAGATATATTCAGCCATTGTTCTGTATTGTGAATAAAAGGTTAGGTTTAAAGTTTTGTAAAGATTCCTGATTATGACAAGAATGTTCCAGAGTCCAATCACTTGAAGAAGGCCAAAGTATTCATTAGTCGAATATATATATATATATACTATAGTAGAAATGGAAATTGATTCTGAAGATGTACAATAGAAAAACTATTGAAAAAACAAAACAAGAATATTGTTAATGCTGACGCATTTCGGAATGTTCCTTTATCAGGGGACATTTATTATTATCATTATTTTTATATGTTGTGTGCATATGGTCTTATTTAAAACAAATGTTTTTTGTTGTTATTAAACCAAGGAATAAATTTCTTTTTTGAAAAAAGAAAAAATTTCAAAAAAATTGATAAATGCAAAATAAAATAACCATAACAAAAGATATATTTAGTAAAAAATAAATAAATAAATCATTGTATCATAGAAATTCAGAATGGTTCTGCATCTTTTATATTATGATGACACCAGATGCTTTTGTTAGATATGAAAGCAAAAAGTAAATGGTTTAAAAAGTTACCTGTAATTACAGCAGTGGAATCACTTGATATGGCACTTGAAGCTGTATGGGTGTTTTTTTTGGATCCTGGAGTTCGAGCTTTGGATGAAGTTGTATGAGAAGTAGAACTTGATGGCATAGTTGAAGACACTCTAATAGAACAATAAGTACAATCTCTATTAGAAATAATAGATGTTTTACATATATAGGGTATCTAAAAATTCACTAACCCAAATACACAATGGGAAGAGGAATAATCAGGCTTTGAGCCAGATATAAAAATTAAATAAATATATTTAAAGATTGAAAAAAAAGTTTTATCTTTTAAAAAATTGATGTTAGATATTTATAAATTGAATCTCTATGATTATGATTATTCCTATTCCTTAAAATGCAATCTCCTACCACATAAGACACATAAGGTGCCAGACTACTAATTTTTATACTCTCAATAAACCACTCATTATGGCAAGAGATCTTTCTGTCTTCTTTTCATCTTTACTTTTATCCTTTTACACATATAATGGTGTCATCATAATATAAAAGGGTTCATAACCATCGTGAAGCCAAGGCAGATGCTCTAAAGCTGGTACATACAGGCTACAAACACTGGACAAGTCCAATCTGTATGTGCAAGCTTTAGAGCATTTGCCTTGGTTTCACAATGGTTCTGCATCCTTTTATATTATGATGACATCAGATGCTTTTGTTAAATATGAAATCTCTGCTATTGAATCTACCTATTCTTATCACTAGAGATATGTTTATTGGTTATGTCACCAATGGTGTATCGAGTAGTACTCTTTGTGAAATAATAAATCCATATATAGAAAATGCAATTTAGGCAATAGATCTGGAATAATAGATAATCAACATTGTTTAAAATTTACCCAACAAGTGTTACACTTTTACAAAAAGTTTAAGATCAATGTGCTTAGCCTAATGTTAAATAAAATTGATTGTAACCTAAACACATATCAATGTACTTTGTAAAGTAAATAAATGCAAATGAGCTTTAATGTGTTACTAATTTTAGAATAGAAACGTTTTAGTGGTGGCGCTTCCTACTCATTTCCGAGTATTGGGTTTTGTCGTCAGTGGGGTGGGCACCAATGTGAAATATGGCCGTACAGTCCAATTCTATGGCGGAAGAGCTGCGGACAGTGTTTACAGGGAAGGGGTAGGGAGATAGGGTTGTTCTCACTCTATTCTCCTTCTTCTACCAGCCTCTTCCCTTTTTTCTTTTTTCCTCTTTGAAGTAAGCACTGCCACAGTGTACAGAATTCCTCCATGCCTTCCTGTCCCTGGCAGCCTCTTCCCACGAAGAATGGTCGATGTGGTTGCTGCCAGAGCGCACTTCAGATGGTCTTTGTAGCACATCTTTGTCGCTCCTCGTGGTCTGGTTCCATTTGCCAGTTCTCCGTATATTATTCTCTTGGGGAAGTCTTGTGTTTTGCATTCTGTGGACGTAACCTGTCCAGCGGAGGCAGTGGCAGATAATTGTGGCCCAACACTAGTCATCTTGACTTGTTCTAGTACCTCAGAGTTGCTGGTATGGTTCTGCCAGGGTATTTTCATGAATAGGTATTTTTTTTTTTTTAAACCCTGATTAGGAACAATTAATTAGAAATGAACAATATGACATTGCAGAAATTAAGAGAAATAAAGTGAAACTGTGTATATAACAATACATACATAAGATAATTAAAGTCCAAATAATGTAAAAACTACTAAGTTTAACCCCATAAGTTAAAACAAATATAAAAGATATTGTATCAAAATTAAAAGAAGAATAAAGTTCTGAATAATCTAAATAATAAAAGTTATCAAAATTCAGACAAATTATTGTCTAATTTTATCAAATTCCTTCTTACCTTGTGCCAACCTTAGTACTGTGTTGAGCATTTTGTTTTTTATTTGTTAAGGCAACCTTCTGTTGGGGGCATCTACCTTGAATTGAAATATCAGAGGAAATGTCTGAAATTTCTGATACTTCACTGATAGGAGTTTGCAACAAGCCAAAATCTGTTGAGAAAAAAAATTGTCAGAAATATCAAAACCATATTATTTACCCAAGTACAATGATAAATTGGATTAACTTGATATAAATCTTACTTATAAAGAGGTTTAGAGGCATAAAAAGCATTTTACTGTTTGTAGTTTTCTGGTGAATTTCAATTATTTTGCAAGAAATTTTCTGCCAAGAGATGATCTGAAAAGATTTATGCTTAAATTCTGAAAACTTATTATCAACTTTTATTATTGATATCCAAAGGTTTTTATTTCTTTTCTAGTGTCAACACAAAATAACATAAAAATAAACCTCAAAAGGACATAGTTCATCAGAGCATCCGGGTGAGACAATCCATCAACCATAATATTTGTTCATTTCTTTAAATGATATTTATGAAAGACCCCATACTTTTTTTAAAGATATAGTAAGTAGAATTACAGATTTAAAGTGAAAAGAGAGTTGATTCTTATGTTTGTAACATGATTAGGTTGCTTGGTGATCTATCCTAAAATGAAATCTACCTGGGGGCCACTTGGCCCATATTTATTGTTTTACCTTTAACAGTTTTCTGTCCAGTGAACAAATTTTTGTTGATTTTCTTTTTACTTCATTTCTTCTCACTCCTTTAACATGAAATATGACTGGTGGTCACTTATTGTTATGAACAATTATGAGTTAGAAGCCAGATTTGAGCTAGGACAAGGGTCACATGGCAAAATAAGAATGTTCTACCTTTTATTAATCATCATCATAGCGTATCCGCCCCATCTCCAGATGAAATGACAGGTGGTAATTGTTGCATTCCTTAGGTCCACATCAGAGCAAAGTACACTGAGTGGGCAGTTCGTGAGCAGGTGAGGGATGGTCTGCTCAGCAGCGCCATATGGGTAAACTATGTCCTGCACAAAGCCCTACTTCAAGAGGTTATCTTGGGTCTTTGTCACCTTGAGCACAGTTAAGTGTCGTCCACTCTTTGCAGGGAAGGTTTGATCCGACTGGTAGCGTCTTAAAATTTCAATAGTGTACATCGAATTCAGACAAGGTTATAACAATAAAAAAAAAAGGACGACAAGGTACAAAAATAAGACCAGAAGTCTTTATTAAAAAAATAGGAAAGAAAAGGTCTTTTTTAGCTTGTTGAAAGTTCAATAGAAAATTAAAGTTCACACTGGGCTGAGCTTTTTATTGGTTGCTAAGAAATATGTCCCTTTTAAGCGAAATAGTAACTGCATCTAGGAGAGGTTAAATATTATAATGGTTCAGAAGAAAGACAAAAAAAACTTACTTGTATAAGCTGTTAGGAGAGAGAGAAAAAGTATATTAGTAACATGTGAGTGAAAAGTTCAGGTTTGCTGTAATGCCGACATATCGGCCTGACCGACATACATTCAACAGTTGGTGCGGTTTTCCGACGAGACATAGCAGTTTTTTAACAACAAAGTTCATCATTCTTTTGGCTCCCTCTTAGAAGCTGTATGTCGTCTAGACACAAAAAATTCGAAGAATATGTTTTTCCAGGGAATATTGTAATTATCCTTTGCCAGATAATTTTCCTTCTTCATTATACGCCGACAGGCTGGACATTACTTGTTGTAATTTCTT
>JAUZSX010294643.1:0-13773 GCA_034780655.1 Idiosepius hallami
CATAAGAGGTGCGCGATTGCATAAAACATACACACACACACACACACAACGACATCTTCACTTTTATATATAAGATTTAAAGACCTGACCATTTATACTGACTGAAATGATAATCATTCTCATAAAATGAGCTTCAGAGGTGAAAGATGTTAGTTGGTAAATCTGTTGTAGATTTGCCATGGGAAATTAGGCTACAGAAATTTATATATTCATAGATATAGATTAAAGTTTTCATTTACATCATTTAATACTCCTCCTTTGGGTATTGGAAAAACTCTTGCATGATATTAATTTTAGGGTCAATTTAGGGGAGACGATTGCTAAATTTTAGATCATTTTCATTTCTGTCTTTACTGAATATTGTTACATTGCATAGAAATCAAACTTCTGAAATGATTTTCATTGGCAGATATATTAAGGAAAGAATTGGAATAGATAAATAATATAAGAAGGATAAGACAGACTAAGTATCAGTTAAATATCCATCAACCATAACACCTAGTGTTGTGTTGGGCAGTAAATATATTTATTCGCTGTTTCCGTAGCATACTTGTTTTACAAGAAAAAGTCATTAGCCCAATGCTCAACTGCCAACCTTAAGGACCTTTTGTCAACTTTTGAAAACGGTGTAGCCCTTAACCTAAATGAGATACTCTCTCGGGTTAACAGTCTGGTTTCATTGAAACTAAGCTGATATAAAGTAAGATTATTCTAGGCATATACCAAGTGAAATATGCAAGGCTTTTAATGATTTGTAAAGAAATAAAAAAAGAACAGTAAATTTAAAACTACTTTTAAAGTTTATGCAAGAAGACTTTAGCAGCAATGATGGAGCATTGGTAAGCACTTGGGCTCTGAAATCATATGACGCAAGTTCAAATCCCAGTCAAAAACCATTAAATTCACCTTTAGCTGCCTTTGCCAGATGGGGTTTGTTAACTCGGAAGAGCAACTCATCTAGGTGGAGGGTAACACTAAATGCAAAAAGCCCCGGTAAATAGAGCACATAAAAATGGCACCATGCTTAACTTGGGTTGGTACTCGACAAAGTAAATACAATATTCAAGAAGACTTTATAAGATATATATAAAAGAATATTTTGTAGTTTTGTTAGTCCTTTATAACCTATAATATACTTCTAGTTCTTCTCAACAGACCCACTGTCCTATTAGAATTTATAAATATTGAATCAAAAATTATTGAAAGTCTGACTTGTGTTGTTATGGAACTCCCTAATCACCTTAGCTCAAACAGACTCTCTTAGCCCATTATTTTTAGCCTCGGGTAATCTTCATGAAAACTAGAGTAATTGACAAGATAATAGATTATTAAGGTCTTCCATGATTGCAAGTTTATTTTATTAATACTTTTGATATTCTAGGAGGATTTTTTGAACAATTGTCCTCATGTTTATTTTCATATTTATTTATTTCTTCACAACATTTAAACCGGGTGGACCTTCGATCTTCATCGGTTGTAAATGAGTTAACATTTGTTAATTTTTGTTTTTCTAATATTTATGTTGCTAGGTTTTTGTTTTAGTATTAATTTAAGAAACGTCGTGAAGAAAAAAATGAATATGAAAATAAAGATGAGGATAATTGTCTGAAAAATACACCTAGAATTATTGATCATACCTCATCTCAAGGATTACAAAGAAAAAATAAAGATGAAAATAAAGATGAGGACAATTGTCTGAAAAATACACCTAGAATTATTAATCATACCTCATCTCAAGGATTACAAAGAAAAATAAATATGAAAATAAAGATGAGGATAATTGTCCGAAAAATACTCCTAGAATTATTAATCATACCTCATCTCAAGGATTACAAAGAAAAAATAAATATGAAAATAAAGATGAGGACAATTGTCTGAAAAATACTCCTAGAATTATTAATCATACCTCATCTCAAGGATTACAAAGAAAAAAATAAATATGAAAATAAAGATGAGGACAATTGTCCAAAAAATGCTCCTAGAATTATTAATCATACCTCATCTCAACGATTACGAAAAAACAATATCTATGCCAGTTGAATTTTGTTCTGATCTTTCTCACATCATATTGATGTGTTCTTGATTCTTTTTCATGCGCGACATTTCAATTTAAGAAATATGTCAAAATTAAAACCAACCCAAATCAAGCTATTAATTCCAATTCATAGTGATAATAGAAAAATTGGCAAAATAGTTTGGTAGAGATTATTTCTCTGACAGAAACACTCTTTTATAGTGCTAATAGGTTACATGCTTAAAGCCAATTATTCTGTTTACTGTTAAAATTGAAAAAGGTATAGAATTTTTTAAATTTTACAGTGTTTAAAAGTCACAAATTTTAAAAGGGAAACTGCAGAATTTTTGTATAAGGGTGGCGGTGATTATAATGGTGGTAGCTTTGGTTTACTGATTCAAATATTGAACTATTAAATTCCAAGTTATTGATCTGACACACTTGTGAATTTTTAGAATTCAATTTTGGCTCATCAAAAATATCTGAAAAAAATCTCTAAAAAACCAAAACTAATTATTTACCCACACTAATGATAGTAATAATTGAATTAGAGTTAATTTATTATATGTCATCAAATACATAAATGGTTCTTATACATATATATATATATACATATACACACACACACACACACAGATATATATATATATATATATATATATGTTGTAGCAAAGTAGGAGCATTGGTAAAAGCTTGAGCTTTGAAATCGTAGAATGCAAGTTCAAATCCCAGTCAAAACCATTGTATTCACTAACCTACCTCGGGCAGATGAGGCTCATTAACTTGGGATAGCAGCTCATCTAGGTGAAGCATAACTCCGAATATAAAAAGCTCGGGTAAGAGGACGTATAAAAATGGCCTTGTGCCAAACTTGGCTTGGTGCTCACCAACTAAATATAATATATATATTATATACATACATATTTTACAATTTGAAAAAATCTAAAATAAAATATTTCCATATTCTAAACATTACAAGTAACACTACAGAATGTGCCTACTTTAACTTAAAGAATGAACCAAATAATATATAATCAAGTAAGTAAGTTTTTTTGTATTAGTTTTATTTATTAATATGATTAAAAAAAGTTTTGATTTTCTTTAAAATAATTGCAAAGTTTGGTAGTAGGATTCTTTTACTCCAAAGTAAAATTATCTTAACCATAAATAAGTAAATTCATTTGAATTAACCCCAAATTTAAAACACTAAAAATCTATTTTTGCTTCAAAGCCATTTTTTTCTGATTCTTTTGATAAAATTCAACGCTATTCTTAATGTCTCATTTGTTTGTTTTTTATTGGTTGGTTGTTTTTTGTTGTTGTTTTTTCTTTATTCAAAAAAATTAAGTTTTCTTGTCCAGGAAATTATCTAGCTTTCAAAATAAGATAAATTTAGATTTTAAAATAGGTAATTGTTACAAAAATAAATTATTTTGTCTTTATTCATAAAGCAATATTCTAAAATTGAATGGTTAGATTGAAAGTATGGATAAAAATTATTAATGATCTAACTCTGAAAATGCATTCTTTTATCTTTCTGCCGCCGAATACCTTTAAAACTTGAAAACATTCAAGTGGTTATAAATGAAAGCCAACAAACAAGCTGTAAATCAAGTTTAATGGATTTTTTATTATATCTGAATTTTTAAATTGAACTTATTAAGCTTGGTTCATTAAAAGATATATATAGTGAGTGCCAAAACAACAAATATGAAACGATCTATGAACAGAGTCTATGTTTAAAAATCATGGAATCATTCAATCAATATGAAATATTTTTAGATTGAATTTTATGAAGTTTAATTTTTTATAAACACTTGCAGTTGGCCTCTTCTACCATTTTAAAGTATTTTAAAATTTACAATAGAGAACTAACCGAAAAGAAAATATTTAGGTGAAATTTTATATTGGAAATTTTCAAAAATCAAAAAATTTTAAAGAAATTATCTATTTAAGAATAACATGTGATAAATATATCTACTCAATATATGTTTCATGGTGTATTATTTTCTATTCTTTTTTTACTTAAGTGAAAAAATTGCTACCATGAAACTGAAATGTGTATTGTATAAGGAATTCAATTTGGTTCCAAATTTTCTATTTTCCTTTTGATTTATCTCCCTTTAATAATGTCTAGAAATTAATAATTTTTTTTCTTTTTATTAACTTGTGTCTAACAAATTAACTTGCCTTTAATTTTTCTTTGTGGTATTATAGACTTGTGTGCTCTACTGTATTCTCTGTATATTTATATTCAATTAATAATCTATTTATTTTGTTATTTAACTACTTTTCAACTGAACTTAAGTTTTTTTTTATTTAAATTATGTGCCATGGTATACAAAGCTTTGGGTTCAAGGGACACAACAGAACATGGTTTTTAAAACTGAGAATAACCAACCTACCACATAACTATTTTTTTAATAATATTTTTTAAAAAAGAAGTTCTGATTTTCAAGTAACTTTTACAGATTATGAACATGATTTTTTTTTATTTAATTTTGTTTTCATTTTACTAAAAATGTAAAAAAACAAAAATTAGGAAATCGAATTTTTTTTATTCTTAAATAATTTCATGAAACCCTGTTCTTAATAAAGTAAAAAACAAATATATTTTCATTAGATCCAACAACCTATATTTGATAAAATTTCCTTTAATATACAAGTGCTATATAAAGTGCTGAAAACTTAATAAAAAATGGATAGGTCCTTGATTTTTGGCAATTGTTTTAATTGTTAAAAAAAAAATCTAAAAAAAATTTACTTCCCATTGCTTTTTGCAAAATGACTTTTTACATATCTATTTAAAATATTTTACTTATTTCACTTGTATTAAATTACGTGGAGTAAAAAAGAAATATGAGTATGTTAAATATGCATGCCCTAAGAATAAATTTTAACATTAGTGTTTGTTTCAACTTTAAAACACAAAAGTACCACCATTTTTGTTTAAAGAAAATCAGATTTTTCTGCTAACTTGATTCAGGATTAGATAATCTAAAAGAGGATTGATGAACCATGCAAACTGTTGCAATGTTGTTTGTCTAATAAACATGTATGATCGCAAGGATTTGAGTGATTTGATTTATACTGAGAGTTGTAGCTGATGAACCAATCAGAGGGGAGAATAGATGCAAACTGCCATATATTCCACTATAGGAAATTTTCATTTGTTGCCACCTTTCTGTACTAGAAGGGCATAACTTAACTCTATTCACATTAAATTTGATTATTATTATTATTATTCTTTGCCTTCAATCACTGCTGCTGCTTTTGGAATTTTCATTGGATCTGTTACCATTTGGACTAATTTCTTTTTCTTTCTATTATAAAAAGGTTTTATACTTTTTGTAATATCCTAAAATTAGGACCACTTTGTCACCAAAAAAGATGGCCCTTCCTTCCACACAAATTTGTGAGTGATAATTAGTGTTGATTATAAATAATCTTGCTATTTTTATATAAATAACTTATTTTATCCATTGGCCTATGCAAGTTTTAAGCACAACTCTGGGAATTGTAGGTTCAGTCCTGACTACTTATAAAAGTAATTAGGAATGATTACACCATTAGTAACCATAATGAAAAAGAACAATCTACATTCATTAAAAGCGTTTGGTTACAGTTCTCTGAAGGCTGAATGGTATATAAGCTAATATATATATATATATATATATATTTATTTGGTTGGCTGGTTGGTTTAATTTAAATAATAACTCAGATATTATTAGCAGAGCTTCCAAACCTTTATATTTCGATCTTAATAGGTTGCTTCTTGTTATCATCAACGGTCACTTGTGCTCGAGTACGACTGTCCTCCTTTTGGGAGGACGCCTACGCGTGATGTCTTATAACGTGGGGAGAATGATGTACTTGCAGTCACCACACAGACCCTTGGCAAAGGATTACCTTGTTCCAATGGTATGGATAACCACGATGACCGGAGGCCATCCTCTGTTGCAGCCTTCTGCCATTGAGGTCTTGTACTATTTGACCCATAGCTGGAGGGAAGATAGGGCTTCATACATTTCCCAAGAGTATTAGCCAACATGTTAATGTAGATGGAACAACTTGGATTCAAACCCGCATCATTCAGTTTTGAAGTCCGATTGACTATCCACTGGGCCACGTTAACTGCCCACTACTGGTTATAACCTTTAGATAAATCACAGATTTATGTTTGCAAAATGAAATTATAGAACCTATATGTGCTAATTACAATTATTACATTCTAACAATTTACCACATATACTATTGTATGTGTCTAATTTTTTTATTGAACTTATTTGCGGACTATGTTTTTTCCTGGTATTTTTCAGTACCTTCAGAGTTAAAGAAACAAAAAATTTCTAACTTTAAAAACATAAATGAAATTTGTAAATCATTTAGTGGTTTTTTGAAGACACCATTCATCTTTTTTTACCAAAATTCAATGAATTGACAACCAGTAAATTATTTCAAATAATTTAAACTTACCAAAAAGATAACTTTTCAAATTTCACTTATCTTGTATTGTGCTGATTGGATAATTGAAATTTGAAAAGCTACCTTTTTGGTAAGTTTGAATTACTTTTGCAGTAATTTCCTTCTTTTTCCATATTAATAAGCCTTTAAAAATTTAATCATTAAAAGACAATTGTATCTGTCAAGCTGGCACTGTATGCATGCTTGCCTTTGGTCTGAGGCACAATAGCGAAAAGGAAACTATGGCTTAAAACTTCTCTGCTTGTGGTCTTGAAACAATCAACATTTTCATGGCAGGGTTGCCAGACCAGAAAAAGCACAAAAGTCCAAATGACAATCAAAAAAGACCAAAACAATATAATAATTATTTTTAAAAAAATGGCAAATTACAATTTTTATACCTATTTAAATCAAATGAGAAAATAAGATAAAAATGATATGAATATCACCAAGTTAAAAAAGTTGACAGTAATAAAATTTTGTGAAACTAAGAAAAAAAAGAAAAATTAAGGCCAAATCTAAGGTAAGCCAAATTAGAAATATTAAGGCAAAAATGCTGTAAAAAAAAATGTTCAGATTATTCAAATTTGGCCTTAAATTATGTTAAAATGTTTTGGTGTAAAGAGTTACATTTTCAATAAAATATATAACATCAACTTTAAAAATTTTTTTTTATTGAATCTGTAACACTTTACACCAAAACACTTAAACACACTTAAGGACAAATTTGAATAATCTGAACTTTATAATACAAAAATACATAACATCAACGCTGTCGATGTGGTCCAGTGGATAGACAATCGGACTTTGGAAGCGTACTACGCGGGTTCGGATCCAAGTTGATCAATCTACGTTATCATGTCTACTTATACCCTTGGGAAAGTTATGAAGCCCTATCTTCTCTCTAGCTATGGGTTAAATAGTACAAGACCTCAACGGCAGAAGGCGGATGAAGGCTACAACAGAGGATGGCCTCCAGTCGTCGTGGTTATCCATGCCATTAGAATAGTGCAAGGCCTCAACGGCGGATGTGCCGGATGATGTCTACAATGACACAACGGCACTGAAGGCGGTTGAAGTATGTAACAGAGGATGGCCCCCAGTCATCATGGTTCTCTCCATGCCATTGGAACCAGGTCCTCCTCTGCCAAGGATCTGTGTGGTGACTGCAGATGCATCAGTCTCCCCACATTAAAAGACATCACGCGCAGGCGTCCTTCCAAAAGGGTTCACAGAACAAAGACAGAGAACAGTTATACTCGACCATGAGTGATTGCCAATGATGAATGAATCTTAACATTAACATCAGTATGAAGCATAGATCAGACAGACAGTTACAATAAATATGTTGGTTTCTTCAAGATCAAACAAGAATTTTATAAGTGTCCTTTAAACCACAGTTCTCTTCTTGCTACTGCCTTTCAGACCAAAGGCTGGCATGCACATTACCAGCTACAAATTAAGGGTCATATTCAGTGACAGCTACAACGATATTGCTTTCTATATCCAATCCTTAGGATAAAGGTTTTAATTGTTTAAGGCATAATTCATTTTGCCTTTATTTATTCATTAAACAATCAATATTGGTTAATACCAATCATTTGGGGTCAAATCTTTGGTAAATAAGAAGAAAATTGACCTTAACATGAAAAAAAATTACTCAGAAAGTAATAGAAATTTACCAAAAAGGTAACTTTTAACCCTTTTGACCCTAAGGGGAAGATAATATCGGCCCTGACAACATAAGGCTAAAAAAGACATACCAATATTTTGGCTTTGATATGTTCCTCTAATATTAAGGCTCTGAGTGACTACTTGGTAATTTTTATAAGTCAGGGTTCAAAGGATTAAAGATCTTTACATCTTATTGGCATCTTACTTCATTCTATGAAAGTCCGAGGGATATCGGTTGCATAAGAGTTCAAATGAATAAATATTTATGTCTTAGGGGTTATCAAGAGAGAATATTTCATCTCTATGGTTATATCTGCACACCAGACCCCTTTACTGATGTGAGACTTAATTAAATTTTTAACAAATACTACTTATTAATAAATATTTATAAATTCAACATATATTACCAGATTACTACATATATGGTCGTTTATGCAATAAATTTGAGTTAAGTATATACGGGGGGGCATAATTGCAAATAGCCTAACATTAAAAGTCCATTTAAATATAACATCCAATATTCTTTATATCTGTACACACACTCCACCACACACCTTTGTTAAGATTGCTATTCTATTTGACTGTATTATTACTGTCACATATGAACTCATAAAATTTTTATTCAACCATGACTGAAAAGTTTATCCTGACCTAAATATTTCTTTTCAGTTCAATTATGCACAAATGGAAATTTGTCAGAGCTCTCGTTATCGTTGTATAATAATACTGATATTTTCATTAAAATCTCTTTTCAACTACTTTTTGCAAGCAAGCAGTGCCATGCTTAGCCACTTAGCGGCCCCGATGCAAAATTTGCCTTGCGGCTCCTTTACCCTAAAAAAAAGCAACTTACACACCCACAACATACTATAGGCTTTGATCAAAGTCTATATAGATACATATATAAATATTTATGCTTCGGGCAGATGGGGCTTGTTAACTCAGGAGAGCAACGCATCTAGGTGAAGGGTAACACTGAATTAAAAAAGCCTAGGTATTTAGAGCATGTAAAAATGGCGTTGTGCCTAACTTGGTTAGGTGCTCTACCAAGTAAATATAATATATAAATATTTATGGATTGATAGGTGTATATTTCAACGTATAAGTGTAATTATTATTTTCTAGTTAATCCTGATGATTAATTATTTTGGTAATTTTTTGCATTACAAAATGTGAAGTTAAGAAGCCTTGCTACCCCTAGGGAGCTTGTGGCCCTCTGAAGATGTGGGGTCTGTGGGAGAACTAAGCATGGCCCTGCCAGCAAGACAACCTAGACTTGTCAGTAATGCATTTTTTTTAAAATTAAATTGTTTCTCACTTTTATCATTGATATTTTTCCATTTTTTTTTAAAAACATATTTCTAACAAATATGTGGGCAGCCTCTGTGGAGCATTGGTAAAAACTCGGGCTCTGGAATCGTATTACGCGGCTTCAAATCCCACCCAAAACCATTACATTCACTTCAGCTGCCTTGGGTAGATGAGGCTTGTGAACTCGGGAGAGCAACTCACCAAGGTTAAGATTAACACCGAATTTAAAAAAGCCCAGGTATATAGAGCACATAAAAATGGCCTTGTACCTAACTTGGTTTGGTGCTCTACCAAGAAAATATGATATTTCTAAAAAATAAAATGGTAATTCAGTCTAATTGTTCAGTGGTTGATCTTCAAAAGTGTAATATTTGGTCCAATTTTCATTGGTTCACTTTCAAGATTAATATCCTTGTGAAAGGTATGAATCTTGTTTCTTTTATGGTTTAGATAATTTAACTATTGTTCTAATCGTTTGAAGATGAAAGAAAGATGTTTGTTTAAAAGAAACCTTCTTGACATTATGACGCATCTCTGCTTCTGTCACATGTCCATAATGGAGGTTGCATTCTAAGAGTCTTACACTGTCTCCAACAGAGAAATGAAACTTAAAAGTCATGAAGGCATAAGTTGAGTTACCATAACAATGCAATTTGCAATCTCCTTTTCTATTCAGATAGAATAAAATAAATAAGAGGCATTAATTTTAGAACAACCATTACTTGGTGAATAAAAATTATATTTTATTAACTTTGGGTTTGTAAACACAGGTTATTTTTATTTTAAGGAATAATTCACGTTATTTTTGTTAATACTTGGTGAGTAAAATTTCGATTTTATGAACTTTTGGGATAAAATGATATTTGTTATGTTTGGCTAACTTATTCCGAGAGTAAAATTTTGCAAGGGAGTTAGCCTCTTTGATAAGACAGAAGCAAAATGTCTCTATTAATTGTAGACTAATCATTAAATGGGCCCAAATAAATTTAGTGTTGAAATTAGAAGATATATAAGTTTATTTCTAAATTAGTGGTAGCCAAACTTTTATGATAAGTGTTCCCAATTTTTCCTAAGCATGTCATTATTTCTGTCTGCAAATTTTCCCCCACCCTCTACCCCATTTTTTACATGTGATCCACCCCACCACTCACCCAAACACACAGCTCCTAACAGTCCGGATCAACAAGACATAAAGAAATAACTTTTCCCACGTCATCAATTTTTTCTCAGTGAGCTGAATTAACTGTTAAATGCCCCGATTCACATAACCTTGCTGTATGTGACACACAAAATGGTTTTCGAAAAATATTTGAAGAAAATAAACATCAAACAAAACAAACCAAAAAAAATGGTGTATTTGAATTCCTAAGAAATTTTCCAATCTGCTTTTAAGGAACAACAAGAGTTATTGACATTTTCTGTGGTTCTGTTTTGATTTTCTTAACAAAACAAATCCATAAACATTAACATTTAATCTGAGATTTGATATCAAAGAAATAAGAAATACAAATAATAATACAAAGAAGAATTAGTTCATAAAAGAATGTGTGTGGTAATATACACATGAATTTGAAATTAGAATGTAAATAAATTTCACCATGAAAAAATATTGGAAATTATATTTACTCTGAAAAGTCTCATTGGAAATGACTTTTAGTCTGAAAATCCATTGGAGATGATTTTTAAAATGAAAATTCATTAGAAATGATTCTTACTCTCGATTAGAAATTGTTTTTGTTAAAATATGTTTTTATTGAAACACCTAAAGAATGATTTTTATTCTGAAAATGAAATAGAAATTATTTCTTCTTTGAAAATTTCTTTACTTTTATTTTAAAAATGAATTAGAATTTTTTTTTATATAACAAAAATGCATTCAAAATGTTTTTTTGTAAATGTATTAGAATTGATTTTTAGTGTATAGAGTTTTAAGACTATTGTTTTTAACTTTATTAGTATCTTCAAAACATTTCTGCCTATGTATTCCGACCACTGAAAGTATTCTTTGGGTGGAATTGAAATCTTTAGATTAATGGTTTTCAATCATTTTATACACATGGGTCCCATTTCCCTTTTTTTCTTACTTGGTGAACCTCTTCACTGAAAATTTTTCAAATTTTTTAATAATAGAAATGTTAATTTTGAATTATTCTATAACAATAATAATCATAATTATGATAAATAAAATGAATTTAATAGTAATAAAAATGATAGTTGTAAAATTACAATGTGTATATACAAAGTATCATTGTAGACCCAAATTTTGTTGTTTTTTGCCTGTGGACATCTGGAAATATTACATGGGCCTATAGGCTCCATATAAACACTGGCCGAGAACAACTGTTTAAGTTTAATTCTCATTTAAATCTCTCTGTGTGTGTGGTTGGCATATTGACCTTTACAGTTTGAGCCAGCTCAACCACTGAACACATACGATTCAGTGGTGAGTTTTATGGGAATTTGAAACTCACAAGCAGTCCTCAACCGCCATTTATAGTGAACACAACAGAATGACCAGGATTGGAACACATCTACTGCAAATCCAGAATCCGATCAGCCAACAACTGTCCCAAGTGGGTTCCTCAATTAAATCTATAGTAATTCAACTGTTTATACCAGAGTTCCAACAAGACAATTATGGTTGAATTTTGGAGATTTATAAACCTCCTATTATCTCTAGTTTTAAGGATTAAAATTACTTATTATGGTTACTCTAGCATTACAATTACTTGTTTGAGGGCATATCAATCTTTTTAGATCATTTAATGCTTAGAACAATCATTTTTTGAGAAACTTTTGTTTTATTCACAATCAGTTTGTCAAATAACACAATATACACTATTTAATCCATAGCTGGAGGGAATGTGGGGATTTGTACCTTTCTTAAGGATATTAATTCAAATTAAATGTAATGACTGGGATTTGAACTCTCTATACCAATTCCGAAGTCTAACTACCTATTCACTGTCCCAAGTTGATTTCCCCCCAATTATTCCTTACTCATTATTGCATATTATATTTACTTGGTGAGCACCAACCCAAGTTTGGCACAAGGTCATTTTTTTACGTGCTCTTACCCGGGCTTCATCTAGGTGAAGAGTGTTACCCTTCACCTAGATGAGATGCTCTCCCAAGTTAACAAGCCACATCTGCCCGAGGCTGCTAAAGTGAAAGTTATGGTTTTGATTGGGATTTGAACTCGCATAATACAATTTCATTGCCCGAGCTTTTACCAGTGCTCCACCATCGCAGCCCAAATTATTGTATATGACTTTTTACAATATTTCATTCAGATCCATGTTTGGTCTACTCAATTAATTGTAAAAAAGCATAACTGATTAAATAATAAATATATTAATAATAATAATATATATATAATAATAATATTATTATTAATTACTAATATTGTAATAATATTTATAAATAATTAAGTAATAAAGAAATTAATTTTGTCATGAAAATGAATGAGAAATGTTTTTTTTTATTGAAGATTACTTAGACTATAAAAATGTATTAGAAATAATTTGTATTTAATATGTTAATCATATTTAAACTAAAATGCATTCAAAATTTATTTTTCCTATGACAATTCATGAGAAAATATTTTTGATATTTTTATTCTTTATTTTTTCTTTTCTTACATCTAAAAAATGTTTTGGAGTCAAGTTAAACAGGACGAATTCAATGACATTTAATAAGACTTGCATTAATAATAACAATTGCTACCAACATATGCAGAATATATATTTGTTGAGCCCTCTGAGTGAGAGATTTGATTTCACTAAGATATTAGGCTGTCCCAAAAGTTTGTAAACTCTTTGAAATTTAAAAACAAAAACAACAAAAATTATTTCTCAAAATAAAGACTTTCAAGTGTTTGGTTGTCCCAACTATTAGGTTGTCCTAAAAGATCTTAAACACTTAAAAATTGTACTCTGCCAAGTAATAACAAAAGTACAAAAATTATTCGTCAAATTAAATCATTTTCCAATACTTTTTTTACCATTTATCTGCAACCCTTCAGATCTGGTTAAAGTACAATTTAGCCAGCTTCAAATCAAAGAATTCTCGACACGCTTTCTGGAAATTTTGGGACAACCAAATATAATGTTGCTTACCTCCCAGATTGACTCTCTTGGGATTAGTTGAGTTCTCTGTGAATGTTCTTAAAGGAAAAAAAATTCAAGCTCGTAACAAGCAGGCCAATGGGGAAATGATGAAAGTGTCCAACTGTAATGTTCGGGGGGGATTTTTATCCTAGCTGAGGGCATGCTTGTTGGCATAAACTGTACTGATGAATTGTATATATA
>JAUZSX010294663.1:0-13771 GCA_034780655.1 Idiosepius hallami
GGGAGAAAGATAACTATGAAAGAAAAATAAATATTAGGAAAAAAATAGGTATAGATGTGGCAAAAAGATAAATATGAATTGGCTATAATTAAAGAGTGGATAGGAAATTACTTAGCACCTTTAATTAATACCTTGTTAGTGTGAAAACCTTTATATCTTGATTTCCTCGTTTAGATTTGCTTTCTGATAAGATTTCATACAACTTCTCAAGAGATATCAACCACTTTTAGGGTCATTTAATGCCAGAATGATATTTTGTTTATGTTTACTTGATTCTCTCAAGTTTCTATTATGAAAGTTGATTTAAATGATATTTGTTTATTGGTTATTTTTATTTTGTTTGTTTTGTTAGTAGTTTTTTTTTTTTTGGTTTTTATTTTATATATACACATATATATCGAAAAAGGAAGGAATGAAAGGAAAAAGGTGAAAACAATGACAAGGAAAGAAGGTGAGAGAAATGTAGTAACCAAAACAAATAAAGAGATCTATGGGGTAACGTCATTTACTAAGATGAAGTGAGCAGTGCCGTGCTTAGCCACTTAGCGGCACCGTCGCAAAATGTGCCTTGCAGCTCTTTTACCCTAAAATAAGCAAGTTGACCCCCCTCAATATACTGGAGCCTTTGATAATATATAAACACGCATATACAAATATATATATCGAGAGAGAGAAGCAGAAAGATGGATTGACAGATGTATATTTTAAGTTTGATAATGATTTTCTTTATCTAATCCAAATAATTAATTATTTTGGTAATTTTTTGGATTAAAATCTGTGAAGCCCACCCCGCAATTGCAGGGCCCTAAGCACAGCCCTGGAAGTCAGTTGTAAACAATGTGAAAATATAGAAACGGAATTATTTTCTTTTAGATTCTATTCTTGACTCCTTCTTGGCGTCACTCGTTGTTGAGTATGACTGTCCTCTGTCTTGGATCTGTGGACCCTTTCGTGGAGGACGCCTGTGCGTGTGGTCTTTTAACGTGGGGAGACTGATGCCCTTGCAGTCACCACATGACTCCTTGGGAAAGGTTGGCCTTGTTCCAATGGCACAGAGAGAACCATGACTACTGGAGGCCATCCTCTGTTGCAGCCTTCACCCGCCTTCAGTGCCGTTGTGTCACTGTTGACATCATCCGCCAGATCCGCCGTTGAGGTCTTGCGCTATTTAACCCATAGCTGTAGGGAAGATTGGGCTTCATACCTTTCCCAAGGGTATTAGTCGACATGTTAACGTAGACGGAACAACTTGGATTCGAACTTGCGTAGCACAGTTCCAAGTCCGATTGTCTATCCACTGAGCCATGTCGGCTGCCGCTATTCTTGACTAATATTTCAAAAACCAAAAAAAAAAAAAATCATCATCATCAATCATTATCCTTGTATAGACAGTTGTTCATGACTAGCACAGGTCTGCCTTTTTGCAACTGTTCGTAGACCGGTTTGCCACTTCATTCAGTCAGTTGTTTATTCCTCTCTTTAAACTGTTCCCTGATTGTAGCTGCCCAGCGTTTTTCAGGGTCGTCCAGTGGCTGGAGCACCATTTGCATGCAAGTTGTAGGCTTTGTTGATCCAGCCATTGCCCTTTTAACCGTGGCCGAACCAACGAAGACATCTTTCCCAGAGGGCTACTTCTACGCTCCAGTTTCACATGGCACATCCAGCACAGCATAACTCGTTCATTCCTTGTGAGATGTGCTTTTTCCTCTGTACGCAGCTGCAGAACACCAGACTCCTCCTGTTCATCAACAATATACATAAATATATATATATTTTTTTAATAAATTGTAGTTAATGCCAATGTGTTTCGGAGTTTTCCTTCATCAGGGCATATTAATTTTTATTATTATTTTTTGTTTATTGTCTTTGATTTTCAATGATAAAGATGAGGACAACAGTCTGATAAATAGATTTACAAATTATCAAGCCTTGTCCCAGGGATTCCAGTGACAAGAGACAGTTTACGAGTTAAAACTTAATTGTCTAGATAATGGAAGAAAATAAGAAAGGTATCTAGTTAGATACCCAGGTAGAAATAAGGATGTAGAAGAATGTAACCATTGTTACTGAATCAAGTTAAAAAAAAGGTTGACTAAAGACAGTTCAATATTCTAGTTATCGATTGCCTGCTTACTGGAGCATAATAGGGATAGCTATGGGGAGAGGGAGGGTATTATGAGAAAAAAGTACTTCTTTCTCACCAAACCTAATCAACAAAGTATTTATTCTTATTCTACTACTACTACTAATAATAATAACAATTAATTAGCAGAACCTGTGTAAATTCCACGGTAGTTAATTAATAACTTAGACCTCACATAAGCATGAACCTTTTTTCATCACATAAAACAAACAATGAGAATTTCCTTCAATATAAAAATGAGTATCCCATTAATTCAGATCAGACTGCAAATTAAAAAATTTTTTTGAAATCTAACGTAACAATAAAATGGGATCCATCTTTTTTTTATCCAAATTATTCTTGACTTTACTTATTAACCAATCGAAAGTTTGTTAGCAGATGACATCATGATAACCAACAAAGTTTTTATCGTATTAATATATAGAAGATAAATACGCAATAATTTTTGTTTGTTGATGGAGTGAATTTTTGGGACTAAGATTTTAATTGATTAAAAGAAGGCAAAAAAGGAAATGGGGAAAAGAAAATTAACGAGAAAGAGAAATGAAACAATGAAAAAAGAACACAAAGCCAGAAACGGAATATCCAAAAAAGAAGAGAGTAGAAGTCAAAAAGAAATCTTTTTTAAAATTAAAAAAAAAAATTAAATCAAAAATTTTATTACCAAAACTAAATACTATTTGATCCAAAAAAATGCTTTTACTCTTTTGTAGAATAATTCACAAGATTTCATCACATTCAAACTTATTTCAAAAATTGTTTGAATTCTTTTACGGTGGATTAAGAATGGCTGATGGTTAGAAAAATTAAACACAAAACAGCTTCATCTTTGAATTCTCAAATTTCAAAACTGGAAAGAACCTTACCAAGTTGTTGCTATAAAATCGGTAATTCATTACTGATAATACCATCCCACTTCAGCATCAATCAGAACTTAGTTAACTGCGTGTGTTGTGTGTTTATATCAATTTCAAATAGTTTTGAACAGGAGTACACAAAACAGAAAAAGGAAGAAGTAATCCTGGCCAGACTACAAATAGGCCATACATACATTACTCATGCTCACCTCTTAAAAAAAAGAAGATCCTCATATATATACATACCCTGCCATGAACCTTTCTCCATTAAATACACATACTAATTGAATTCAATGATTTTGTTTCATTTGTTAGTTTTTTGTTTTATAGCATATCAACCTTTTTAGGTCATTTAATGCCGAGAACAATCATTTTTTTTATATATATATTTTTTTGTCAACACATAGATTTTTTAATAACGCAATGTGCACTATTTAACTTATAGCTGAAATGAATTAGGGAATTTATAACTTTTCCAAGGATATTAGTTCAATTATGAATGCGAAAGAAAAGACTAGGAACAAACTCACGCATTATGATTCCAAGGTCCGACTGCCTACCCACTGGACCAAATAGACTTTGAAACTATCAGATCCCAATATTATCAAGTAAAGGACTTACAAAAACTTATCAGCATTGTATAAATATAAAACATTCATAAATTAAAAAAGAAAAAAAAATTACCTATTTAGAAAAATCTAAAAAACAATACCAGTCTCATTTAAAATTCAAAAATAAAAAAATAGCTTCTTTCCAAGTAACTCACCAATAATTTTCCAAAAAATAAACTTTTACACCAAACATTCTAAAACAATAATTTTGGCACTAAATAAATAAAGAGGTATATATGCCATTAAAATAAAAATCAATCAATCAATTAAAATCTTTAAACAAATTTCTTAAAATTCTAAATATATTCTTCTTTTGCTTTTTTCTTTTCTTATCATAGACGAAGGGAGATAACTTTCTTAAAATTTGTCATTTATACAAAAATGATTTTATATTAGAACTAGAAGTATTTGCCGTTTTTTCTGGACACCAAGGACCTGCCTCTAAGATAATTAAGGAAGCTGATTATATCAGAAAGCGGTTAATCCTTTTTTATATACTAACTTCATTTCTAATGCTTTTCTGAACTCAAATATGTTAAGGCCTGAAACTGCACTTTTATTCATTTTTACCAGAATTCGATGCCATCTTAGGGACTTTTAGAGCTAAATGGGAAGGGGGTCTTTCTTTTTTTACTTGTAAATAATCATCATTGGTGCCATTTAGTTTATTTTCATTGAAGCATACTCTCTTCTCTCACTTATTTACTCAAAAACACATACACAAACAGAAATATGATTAGTAGCAAGATAAGTAGGGTATGCAGAGCAACCTGATACTACGCACCTTATCTGCATATTGTACTTATCTTAGTGGTAATCATATGTTTATATGTGTGTGTGTGTATGTGTACTAATATGACTAAGTGAGAGAGAGAACATGCTAAAATGAAAAGAAACTGTCAGTGGCACTAATAATGATTATGTAAAAGTGAAACCTTCCCGCTCTTTTTTTCTTATAAATCAAAGAGAGCCGGGACCCTGATTTAATGTAAAAAATATATTTATAACTTTCATATAAGTATTAATTTGAGTTGAAGATATTTCTACCCGTGTTGACTTCATTTACGTGATTATTGTCTTGTTCAGGTTGCACTATTTTTACTTTATTTTTTAGAAAAATGCACAGATACTCCCGGAGATACTAAAAATATAATACCTTTTTTTTTGTTTGTTTTGGGTTTCACGGCATATCAACCTTTTTAATGCTGAGAACAATTACTTTTGATAAACGTTATTTTATACACAGTTTTTTTAATAACACAAGTTACACTATTTAATTCAAAGTCCGCCGCCTATCGACTGGGCCACGTCAACTGCCCCCCTTCTCTTTTGAATACAAATTACCAGATGTAATTCCTTAGGTAGAATTGGATAAGTTTTCTGATGCAGTTTTTCGTAATCCTTTGGATGAGGTTTGATAAATTGTACAACTATTTTTCGGACCGTTGTCCTCATCTTTATTTTTGTTTTGTTTTTTTTACACAATGTTTTGGCCTTCATAAGGTGTACTTCCTCGGTAACCTTCTTGTAATTGGGAGTTCATACCAGATGTTTAAAAATCTCTCAAAAAAACAAACAAAAAAAAACAAAAAAAAAAACCAGATTAAACATCTCTGGTATAAACTCCCAATTACAAGAAGGTTCCTGAGGGAGTACACCTGATGAAGGCCCAAAGGCTTATCAGCCAAAACGTTGTGTAAAAAACAAAAATAAAGATGAGGACAGCAGTCCAAACAATAGTTGTACAATTTTCTAATGCAGTCATTAACATTAAAGATTATTTTAAAAAAGAAAAAAAAATTAGATTTGTCTCAAGTTTTTTTTAGGTGATCCCTATCAAAGAATTTTGAATCATAAACATGTAAGTTTACGAGACCACGTTGTCCAAAAAGTCACTGAAGAATTGATGTTTTGCCTTTGGATTTTCAGAGCCCCAAAATCTGTAATTTTGTTTGTTAACAAATCCATTCAAAATGAAAATGGACTTCATCTGACATGGTCAAATTTAATTAAAAAGTTGGGGTCATTTCGGACAAATTCTTGCATTTGAACTGCATATTGAACCTTGGTTTGAAAACTTTCAGGCTTTAAGTGACTTTTTAGACACCCTGTATATAGTATAATATAGTATTACCAAGTCCTTAGCAATCAAGAGAAGCAGTAAATGAAAAAATATGTGTTGGTATTAGTGTATTTTCGCACCTATGGGTGTTCATATGCAGTTTGAACTAACTATCACTTAATATGGTACCCATTGGTGTTCATATGCAGTATTACCAATGTGTTTTCTTAGTTCTTTTTTTTTTATATATTTTGATATAGATGTTAGGAAACTTTTTCTAATGTACAAAAAATTTTTTTTTTTTTAACAGATTAATTTTTTTTTAACAGATTAATTAAGTCAGCTTGGGACAGTTGGTTAGCACTAAAACTTGCATAAGTACAGTACTGCCTTTCTATATAATAGGCTTCCTTAACTACATTATAGAGAAGCATAAGGAATGAATTTAGTATTAAAAAAATTATAGAAATGTATTTAGTAAAAACAGAACAATCAGAAAAAAATTAATTGTTAAAAATCATTAGAAATGAATTTAGTATAACTGTCTTTCTATATAATAGGCTTCCTTAAGAACCTTAGTGAGAAGAACAAGATATATATATGATATTTACTTTATCGGGCATCAAATTAAGTTAGGCACAAGGCCATTTTTATGTGCTCTATATACCTAAGCTTTTTTAATTCAGTGTTACCCTTCACTTAGATGAGTTGCTCTACCAAGTTAATGAGCCCCACCAGCCCGAGGCAGCTAAAACTGATTGTAATGGTTTTGACTGGGATTTGAACTAGCATAATACGATTCCAAAGCCTGAGCTTTTATTTTACCAATGCTCCACCGTCGGTGTGTGTGTGTATATATATATATATATATATATATATATACACACACACACACACATGTGCATACGTGTGTGTGTTCTATTTATTTTTCCTCATTAACAACTACTCTTTCTTCTCCCTTTTTATCCCATCTTTTGGCTGCACCTCTACAAAATGGTTTTCTCTTGCCAACTCAAGACTAGAAGGAAAGAATAGATGACCTATTTAACTTAGACTGGTTGATGTTTTAACTTATATTACATCTTTTTGCCTGGGGAAAAATACAGTCTCTTCCCCCATCATCAATCCCCCCTTCCCTTACTCAGAACAGGCAACAGCAGCTCCCTAGATTGCCTTTTCATTCGTTAACTAATTTACTTTCTATTCATATATATATATATATATGTATATGTGTGTGTGTGTGTGATGATTGCGCAGGCGAGAAACTGACAGTCACCAAAGGCTGTTGACTCCATGTCTTCACCTACCTAATATACATGCTCTTTCACTGATATCGGGCACTCTAACTATAAATATAAGCAATCTCATTCTACAGATTAATATATTGCTTAGGGATTTCAGATTTTTTTCTCTCATCTATATTCTGATTTAACACTATGAAAATGATTATGTAGCTTATGATCATTAGTACTAATTGTTGAAATAATATACTGTTATTATATTGGAAATCTGTAGTAACTCCAGTAGACTATAAATATCCTAAGGACTAATAATAGCATCATTCACCTTCTCATACTTTTACAAAACACTTACCCTAAATTATAAATGTGATTAGTTGGTTGGTTGTTTTGTTTTATGGCATATTAACCTTTTTTTGGTCATTTAATGCAGAGAACAATAATTTTTTGAAAAACGATATTTTTGACCACACAGTTTTTTTGTTTTTTTTAATAAAACCATGTGCACTATTTAACCCATAGCTGGAGGGAATGTGGAAATTCATAATTTTAAAAGGGTATTAGTCCAATTTTGAATGCAAATGGAACGACTAGGATTCGAACTCTCATATTAAGATTCCATAGTCTAACTGCCTATCCACTAGGCCAAGTGAACCTTCCTTATAAAAGTGAATGATTTGTGTTCATTAAAGAATTCATACTTATTTCTATAGACTTATAGACTATGTTGTCACAGAAAAAAAAAATTTTATGGACTAAAAAAGGGGTGGGCATAAGTTTTGTTTTTTTTTCTGTAGTTTTCCCTAGCAGAATTTGAATTGGATTAAATGTAATTTAAATCCTAATCTACAAATTGGACGCTGAAATTTTGGCCAACTTTGTCCCAAAATCTAACCAATTACGTTAAATTCTTTTTTTTTTTTTTACTATATATTGCAACAATATTCACGGTCATCAATGATGATTTTTTTTCAAAGATTATGTTTTTGTTATCAAATTACCACAAATATGCAACATGTATAAATAAATAGTATGATGTTTTGAGGAGTATTGGCTCTGAGTATTGGAGTCTGAGTGCTCATCTACTGTCCCTTAAGTGGACTTCCCCTAGTGAATTTATTAATGAAATATTTTAGAACCAGCCCACCCCCAATTAAAATAACGTGAAAGAAAAGTTGTTTTTTTTCTTCTTTCCAGGTTAATTTGTCCTATGTTCAACAACAGGGCAACAAAAAAAAAGGTTTAGTACAAGTAATGTTTTTCTGGTTAATTGAATCATAAGATTACCTGTTTAATCGTCAACTCATAAGAATTAAAATCCAGTCACTATATAAAGCAAAAAAATCAAAATCAAAAAAGAAATAAGTGAGTGGGGACAAGAAGAAATCATTTAAGCAGGTTGACGTCTCATTTAGAGGATGAGGTCGATTGTAGGAATAGAGTTTCCTAAAATAAAAATATGACAATATTTTTATTGAAAAAAACAAACATTTTTCAAACTGATGTCCTTATGTATGTATCCTAAAGCTATAATTTCTTCTTTTTATTTAAACCTTTTGCTCGGCAAGCGTAGAGCTGATTCTAACAACCAGTCTTGGTGAATCTATCATTAACCAGCTGTTGTGCATCTGCAAGAGTCATGTCGCACAGCAGCAGGTCCTGCACCACAACATTTAGCCAGCAGGTCCTCTGTGCACCATGAGTTCTTTGCCATCTGGCTTTACCTGGATTAAAGTCCAACATGGCCTTTGTTGGACTAAATGAGTACTACTTAGCGACTGCGACTTGGGACCTTCCCTAGTATAAGTAAAATGTGGATTCAGGAGTGGCGCAAGCCCACTCGATAGCTTTAATAATTAAAAAAAAAAAAACTAATGTTACTGACACTTGTAAGAAGTAAAGTAAAGATTTTTTATCAGTAAAAATACCTACCAGCATTATCTGAAACTTGAGTCTCATCAAGGATATGCTTTCGGACATCTTGCATCTCCTGGTCACCCCCAGACATTTTGGGGCTTTCTCAGGTAGCAGGTGAAAAAATGTTCTAAGTTTAAAAATGGGATGCCATTCAAAAAAATGGAAAAGAAACAAAGGTGGGGCTAGGAAACAAGAATCTGAAAAATAAAAACAAAAAAGGATCATTAATACAAGAATAATATTTTCTAGAAAAAAATTAAAATTTGTACTAATAAAATGTTAATGGCAATTAAATGTTAATTGAAAGTTTGAATTTATGGTTTGGTTTGGTTTTACGGCATATCAACCTTTTTAGGTCGTTTAATACAAAGAACAATCATTTCTTATAAACATTCTTTTTATTCACACACAGTTTTTTTTAAATAATATAATGTGCACTATTTAACCCTTAGCTGGAGTGAATGTAAGGATTCAAACCTTTCCCAAGGGTATTAGTCCACTTATAAACAGAAATGAAATGA
This sequence comes from Idiosepius hallami, assembly GCA_034780655.1. Classification (NCBI taxonomy): domain Eukaryota; kingdom Metazoa; phylum Mollusca; class Cephalopoda; family Idiosepiidae; genus Idiosepius; species Idiosepius hallami. The sequence continues at coordinate 9,350 of JAUZSX010294663.1, forward strand.
TTAGGATTCAAACTTTTATAATTTTCAAAGGCCAACTGTCTACCCATTAGGCCAAATAGACTTTCCTGTCCCAGTCAAAAAGAACGTTTTCAAACCCAATATAATAATCAATACTAGGCTATGTTTTCACAAAAAAAAATCACTTAATGACCTCTAAAAGCAGCGGTATAGTGTGCCGCGCATGCCTGGGAAAAAATGGTGTCACCCATGCACCCAAAGAGAATTTAACTTTAGTGGGTTCAGAGTGTAGCTTAGGGTCCCCTAAACATGGTTCTGCATGTTCACAAAAATATAACTCACTTGGAATCTTGTTAACATGCAGAACTGTATTTAGGGGTCCCAAGGGTACACCCTGAATCCACTAAAGTTACATTCTTTTTGGGTGCAAGGACATTTTTCCCCAAAATATCATCTTACTTTAAAATCTAAATGCTGGATTCTACCTAATCCGTTCCATATCAAGTAATATTTTTTTGTTTTTTCAATTCTAAATTGAATCCAATTTTCCTCCTGGTATGACACACATGTTGATTCTTTTTTCTTCTTTATTCTCTTATTTTTAAAGAAATATTTCAAAAAAGAGTAAAAAAAAACACAAGCCAATAACAAAGAAATAACAAGACTTGGTAAAAATAAATGGTAACAGCAGGGAATTCATTCTTTGTCAATCCCTTTCTTTATAAAACCTTTATATAAAGCAACAGATGGTACTGGATGGACCCTATTAACGTTGTTGCCTTTTGCATTACCCACACTAGCATGTTGTCCATCAATCAGTTGATGATGGATCCTTAAAATTTATTTACAAGCCAGTATTGATTGTATGCCATGTAATGTCTTGCATTCGTCTGTAAAAATGATAAGGTCATCCTTAAATTAATTGTTCTTTTTGGTATTTTATTTTTATGATTTCACACAGCAAAGGTGGAGCGCTTAGACAACTTAGAAATCATTTTATATGAGTTCAAATCCCAGTCAAGGTTATATTCATTTCCAGCTGTGTCTTGTAGATGAAGCCTATCAAATCAAAGAGTAACTCATCTAGGTGAAGGATAATACAAATTCAAAAAAGTCCTGGAAATTAATGAATACTTAAAACTGGCCTTGTGCCGAACGTGATTTGTGCTCAACCAAGTATATATCATGTTCCTATGATTTCAATCACAGTATTTGGAAGAATCAGTGACAATTTGGAATTTAGATTGAAGATTTTGTCATGTTATTCTGTTGTTTATTTTTAATAATGTTTCTCATCTCTTTTCTTAATCGAACTGTTAACTTCAAGTCCAGATGTACATCACTGTAAAAACAGCAGATTGCTTTTGAATAGAACAGTAATTGCTTGCTGATTACTTGGATATAAGTCTGCAAATTAACAAATCATGTTTACAACAATAACAACTGTGTCAGCTTATTAAATTTCTATATATGCAAAGTGCACAGTAACTTTTCAGACAGTGTTTTTGGCCATATGCAAACAACACCAAGTGATTCTGCTAGTTCTCTATAACTTAATATAATGATAGCAACTAATCCAGACACAAAAAAAAAAAACAATTGATAAAAAAAAAAAACAAGAATAACATTTAGACCTTTTCCTGACAAAAACTCAAATTATTTTACAACTGGAAAAAAAAGGAAAACAAACTAAAATGACAAAACTAAAGAGAGGTTTAAATCTGCGATGCTGTCTGTGCTGCTTAGCAGGAATCATACACACACACTTGTTCTGGTTCCTAGACTGAAATGTCAGGGTTGACAATGTCTTTCAGGGAGATGAAATTTAATCTGGGAATCACAAAAAACGGGGCAGTTTTCTACTTGACCTCATCATTATAGGGACAGAGATATTGAATTAAGGGTGAGACTGTTTGAAAACAAGTTAAACGATTTGGGGAAGAGCATCCTAAGCAAGTTTTTTTGGGGTCAAGAAAGCTAATTTAGGGGTTAGCTTCAGGTTGTCATAAAAGTTCTGTCCACTTTTCAGAAGAGCTCCCTTGGTAAAGGTTTTTTTTTTTTTTAGGTCAAGAAGCTAATTCAGGGGTTGGCATTAGGTTGTCGTAAAAGTTCTGTCCATTTTTAGATCCAAGATTTTTGTGGATGATTGTATCTATATAACTTATGAGGCACATATGTTCATTTGGTTATTTATGGCCTATCAACATTTTTAGGTCCTTTAATGCGGAGAATAATCCTTTTTATTAAACATTCTTATTCGGGTAAATCATTATTTAATCCATAGCTGAAGGGAATATAAGGATTCATAATCCTCCCAAGGGTATTAAACCAAATGTGAATGTAAATGAAACGAATGGCATTCGAACTTGCATAATACAATTCCTATGTCTGACCGCCAGCTATAAATTAAATAGAGCCAAATGTGTTATTTATAAATCTAATTGTGGACAAAAAATAATATTTATCAAAAAAGATTGTTTCCAGTATAAAATTACATAAGAAAGGTTGATATGCCGTAAATTAAAAACCCAAACAAAAATACAAGCGACAAGAAAATTGAACTTACGATAAAGGCCTTCATTCAAATTATTTGGACTTCTAAATAATGAATAACTTGAATAAAGTTAATAACTAAAACTCTTACAATAAATTCATCAAGTAGACTTCTATTTTTTTCTTCTTTCGGTACAAACATAAAACTCCCAACTTCAAAACCATGGTACCCTGTAGTACTCCACACCTTGGTTGAAATATTTTTTTTGTTTGTTTGTTTTAATGGCATATCAACCTTTTTAGGTCATATAATGCTAAGAACAATTATTTTATGTATACACAGCTTTTATTTTTGTTTGTTAGTTTTTAATGGCATATCAACCTTATTAGGTCATAAAATGCCAAGAAGAATTATTTTATGTATACACAGCTTTTATTCTTTTTTTTTCTTTAAATAATACAATGTTCGTTATTTAACCCAGAGCTGGAGTGAGTGTGGGGATTCATACCATTTTCCAAGGGTATTAGTTCAATAATGACCACAAATGGAACGACTTGGATTTAAAATCGCGTACTACAATTCCATAATCCGACTGCCTAACCACTAAGCAAAATAGAGTTTCCTCTCCTTCCCTCGGTTGAAAGATAAGTCATACTACACCTTACCCTCCCTTTGGACCTCAAATTAACATTTTACTGAATAACAACAACAGAAGTAATTGTTGATGACCATAGAAGAAGACGACCAAATATAAATGCAGTTGAATTCCTAAACACAATGTTCGTTTGTTTAGTCAAAAGGCAATTGAGTTGAACAAGGAGGTAGATTGAAGGTTGGACAGTAACTTTTCTACATTAGGGGATGAACCATGGATGGACATTTCTTTCTTTTTTTTTCTTAAGTGGGGTTGGGTGGAAAGGGGGTCTAAATAACTATAAGCAGATATTTTCAGATAATAAGTCTCAGAAATTCATTGTTTCCCTAATTAGATGATATTAAGAGTTATCGGGTAACCTAAATATTTAAATTAAAAAGAAAAAAAAAATTACCAATTTTCACAATTTCTCAATACTGGATAAGAGCCCTTCATACACAATCTTACCCTATCTGTATCCATTTACCTAAGTATCTACCATATATATATATATATATACATAGAAAAATGGGAAAGTAAATTTCGACGATATGTGATAGAAAATTATTAGAAAAAACAAAAAACAAGAATGTATATTAGTACCGACGCATTTCGGATATTTTTCCTTCTTCAGGGTACATTTATCATTATTATCATTATTAGTATTTTGTCCATTAGGTCTTGTTAGGGAGAAGGTATTTTCGATATTACGACAACAAATGAATTACTTTCAACAAAGTAATTTTAACAAGACCTAATGAACGAAATACAAACAACAATAATAAATGTGCAGAAGGAAAAACATCAGAAACAGTTTTTTTTTTAATAACACAATACTCGCAGTTCAATCTATAGCTGGAGGGAATGTGCAGATTCATACCTTTCTCAAGGATACACCTTCAAATGTGAGTGTAAAGAGAGCAACTGAGATTCTAGCTCTGGTAAAGGTGTGTACATAAACCCAAAGGGAATTAAAGTTAGTGGGGGAGGGCCATAGGGGAAAGTATTTAAGCAGTCAAAAACCAGAAAATTATTCAAATAATGTATGGAATGCCCAACACTAGGGTGAGTATCAAATCTGTGTTTCCTTTCGGTCCAAAGAAAGAGAAAAAAAGAGGAAATACAGAAAGAGGAAAACACAGAGAGAGAAAGGAAAACACAGGGGGGAGAGAGAGACTAAGAAATAGAGATAGAGAAAAACACGAGGAGAGAGAGAGAAAGAAATAGAGAGAGAGAAATACAGAAAGAGAAAAATACGAGGAGGGAGAGAGAGAGAGAGAGAGAGAGAGAGAGAGAGAGAGAGAGAGAGAGAGAGAGAGAGAGAGAGAGAGAGAGA
>JAUZSX010294683.1:0-13769 GCA_034780655.1 Idiosepius hallami
TATAAAATTCGTATAATTTCTGTATTGTTCCAGAGTTCCTCCTGAAGATCCGATGAGGTGAAACTCGAGTTGAGGAAGTAATAACAAATAAATAAACAGAGCTCTACAACCGTATTGAGCACTTTTCTTATTCATTACAGCTTGATATATTTCTTCATCCAAGCAACGAGGAATATATATTAAATTATATATATAATGTGTGTGCGTGTATAAACGTCTCTTAGGGTCCAAAAGTTTAATCTCTTAACATCTCAAAATATCCTTCGCAAACATTGCAAAATTTTTTCACAGCAAGTAAAACAAAAAAGATTTAAAGCATACCAAAATGTTTATAAAAGAAGCACATAAAAAAAGTTCAATATATGTATACATACTTTTTGCGCGCCCTGTCTTTAATGAAATATTAGAATTGTTAAATTTTATAAGATGGTATTTATCCAGTTTGACTATCAGATTCTGCACTATAATAATAATTTACATATGAAGTTACTGTATTTTACTGCCTTGTAGAACACCATCTCTGATGATTTTTTCCGTACCTCAGAAATTCATCAGTGAAGTCTAAGTCCCTGCCAATAAAGCGTGAAGGAAATTGGACATTGCTCAAAAATATTAATTAGAAATATGACACACGAATATGTCTTAAAATACCCAACTTTTCCAATAAGTTTTGGTATTTCATGAACCTTGAGAACTCGTCATAGATAACTCGTATATTATATAAGGTCTATAATATATTAGGATAATGAAAGTTAAAGACTAGTTGTAAACAGAAGAATATGCCCCGATTTCTAATATATATTTATTGTTTATTATTTAATAATTTAGAAATACTTTTAGTGAGATTGGGGTTGTTTATTTTAACACCACTTCAATATCATAAACAACATCACAAATATATTGAAACAATTTTGAGCTTTAATGATTATATTTTTTTAAAAATGTCTAGACAATTATAAATCAGGTTTAGACAATAACTAGTGAGATTTAAATAATAAATAATCAGATTTAGAAAATATTTAATCGGATTTATACAATAATTAATCAGATTTAAACAATAAATCTGACAAGTTATTGTCTAAATATGGTTTATTATTGTCAATTGTTTCAATATTTCACATTACTTTTATATGAAACTAGTTCCAAAACCATCAAAGACATTCGGACAATATAGTAATGCATCCCTTGGAAGTTAAAAGACAAAAAAGATAAGAATATCACGGTCCTTGAGTTTTTTGTAACCTTTTCAACCCTAATTTACCGATATTTATGAAACCTGGCAACTTAAGGCAAAAAAGACGTACACACGATAGTTCAACCTCGACTTTTGGATCCTGACTAAGGAATATAATCAAGTAGTAACTCAGAGCTGTTCTATTAAAAAACCATATTGGGGTCGAAATATCAGAGTATCTATTTTTGCCTTTGGTTACTAAGGCTGATATATCGGCCCTTTAGGGTCGAAAAGGTTAAACTAGGAGATCTATTTTTGGTAACACATTGCCTCACGATGGTTTTGTGCAGCCTTAAGCCATTATGATCTTTTTTTTTTCTTTCTTTCTTAGTAATGCTAAATTATTCATTGTCTTGGTTCTGTTCATCGATGTCATTTCCCCTTAAAGCTGAAATAATTTTTTAATGCTTCGGCAACTTTCCTTGGTGTTGTTGTTGTTGTGCCACCCACTGTTTTTTTTTTTTGTGTGTGTGCTCCACGCGCCAAGAATCTGTCAGACAAATTTGATTGATTGCAAATCACCTTGGGAATCCCAGTAACTTCCTATTTACTTCCGATGAGGAACATATAAGGCTGTACTTCTTTGATCAAACAGTTTTTGGTAGGTTGTATCACAAATATCTTGTAGCGAATCTACGTTTTTAATATCCAGAGACTACCCATGACGAAATGGCACCGAAAGTATAATAGTACCACACAATTAATTATTATATTGTTCTATTGAGGCCTTATTACATTGAATGCTATTTTCATTTCATTTAATTACAGTAGAGTAGAGATGTCCAAATTCCGACCCGCCTGTTATTTTTTTGTGGCCCTCGGCCGCATTTTAAATAAGTGATGCTCACCTGCATGATATCTTACGTCTTATAACAAGCTGCATAAGGAGTGTCAGAGAACTGATTTTAGAATTCAGTGATAATTCAATTAGACTTACTCGCTTTCGAATCTTATAACTATTTGAAAAATTAATTAAAATTTGTCTTTCATTCTTTTATTTTTTTTTAAAAAAGTAATTTTTTATAAAAAATAAAAGAAGGAATGACAATTTTTTATATAATAAAAGATTTTATGGAAAAATATGCAATGAGTTTTTCAAAAATAGTTATTTTAAACAAAATAGTTTTAAAAAATTAACGAATTTTAACTTATATAAAAACTATATAAATTAAAAAAAATGACATCTTTTAAAAATTATAATCCATGACTATTGCCATTCTTCATTTTACAGAATTTATTGGTATATATGTTTTATAGTCCATATATTCTTTAAATAAAATGCTTTTTAACGAGAAAACTAAAAACGAAGTTGCGATTTTCATTGAAACTAAAACAGAGCAATCTCACTACGTAGCTTTTGAAATTACGGAAGCTCAAAAATATTATAATTTTTTTATTACAAAAACGTAAAACAATACATTAGACTATGCTTTTTTTCTAATAGTAGGGACTACTTTTGTTGAAATTCTACCACCTAAAAACTCCTTAAACTCTTTACTTAACCCTAATGTATTATTGTACCTTGGAGAAGACATTTTCATTATTATTTGGTGCCCTATACACTCCTTGCCACTAAGTGCTGCCTCTCTAACACTAGCATCTTCAAAATATACAATAAAAGAAATAAAAAAAAGCATTGAAAAGAATATTAAATATTGAATTAAGGGGTTTAGTTTTAAAGTATTAAATCTTCAAAATATTAATATTCATATAAAAAGAAAAAAACAAAACAAAAAACTATGTATTTTTCATAAAAAAAGGTTTTAAATTTTCAACTTTGAAGGTAATTTTTTACCTCAAGCATACTTTATTTATTTTTTTATTTTTGTTAATTAGATTATTTTGTTCATCAATCTTTTATCTTTAATTTGTGATAGACATAATCACTGTACAAAAGTTATTAATTCATGATTATATAGACATTTTAAAATGGGGGGTAAAATTAGGTAAACACGTTTTTCCTGTGCATAATATTAAATTCACTGGAAATAACATAGAATATTACATAAATTCTGAAAATTGCTTTTAAATCAAATGAATAGAAGAATTTAGACAAATATTTAATTTTTTTTTTAATTAAAAAAATGGAAAAATTGAATGACTTGAAATTTTATGCAATTCACTACGTAGAAATAATGGCTGATCGTTACGAACTGTCAATTTTTATACATTTTTTTTTACAAAATAAAAAAATAATATATCTATTGTTTTTTTAGAAATATCTAAAAGTTTATTTGAAAGTAAATTTAATAAAGAAAATAATGATTCCACTTATAAAAGGGAAGTTATAAGTTTTATTTATTTTATTCTCGGTTTCGTGGTGGGAGGGGTTAAAAACGAGGCACTTATATATGTGATCTCTCTCGTCACCGAGAAAGAGAGAGAGAAGAGATTACAGTTACTGCAAGGAGCCACTATTTATGTATCTTTTGTTAATATATTTGTTAACCATTAATACTGTTGTCTTGTTTCTTATATCTACACTCTATACAACACCACACTCGACCACAACAAGTGGTAACCACAACTTATGGTGACGAGAAAGAGAGATAGGATTTCAGCATAGCAGCCAGGAGCCGCTATGTTGCAAGGCACGATGCCACTATTTATGTATCTTTTGTTAACTTATTTGTTAACCCTTAATAGTGTCCTCTTGTTTTTTATCTACACTGTATACAACACCAGGCTCGACCCCAAGTGGCAACCACAACAAGTGGCGACGAGAGAGAGAGAGAGAGAGAGTGGGAGGGAAAGGATTTTAGCATAGCAGCCATGAACTACTATGCTGCCAGGCCGTATTCCACTATTTATGTATCTTTTGTTAATATATTTGTTAACCTTTAATGGTGTTGTCTTGTTTCTTATATTTACACTGCAGACAACACCACACTCAACCACAACAAGTGGCGACGAGAGTGAGAGAGGATATCAGCATAGCAGCCAGGAGCCACTATGCTGCCAGGCAGTATTACACTATTTATGTATCTTTTATTAGCATATTTGTTAATCTTTAATACTGTTGTCTTGTTTCTTATATCTACACTCTATACAACACCACACTCGACCACAACATAAATATAATTGATGTTGATGTTATTTTCTAAATATTATTATTATAACAAAAAATTGAATAGAATTCAACGTTGTATAACATTTTTTGAAGCATCAGGCTCTATGGAATTATTTTATTTTTGTTTTGCAAATCTTTTCTTTCATTTAACAAAACATTTTTTTTTCTCTGCACTTTTTCCCTTTGTTTCTCATAGAGTTCTCGTGTTTTTTTTTCGAGTTGTATCTTTCACACGCACACACAGTCAACACGCACACAGTCTCCTGTATCACAAATACACGCATACAAACAAACATAGATGGTTATATATATCATAACCCTTCTGTTGATGTGTGTGTTTTTAGTTTACTTTTCAACGCACTGTTCTGTTGTATGTGTGTTTGTGTATTGTGTGAGTGCACGTGTTTTTGTGTATTTTGTGTGAGTGTACCTGTAATTGTGTATTGTGTACGTGTGTTTGTGTATTGTGTGTGAGTGCACGTGTGTTTGTGTATTGTGTGTGAGTGCACGTGTGTTTGTGTATTGTGTGTGAGTGTACGTGAGTTTGTTTGTGAGTGCACGTGTTTTTGTGTATTGTGTGTGAGTGTACCTGTAATTGTGTATTGTGTACGTGTGTTTGTGTATTGTGTGTGAGTGTACGTGTGTTTGTGTATTGTGTGTGAGTGCACGTATGTTTGTGTATTGTGTGTGATTGCGTGTGTTTGTGTGTGTGTGTTTGTGTATATGTGCGTGTGTGTGTTGATGCAAACGAGTCATGTGATTTCGCTGACAGTGACTGTAAAGAAACATTTCCTGCCGAGACGTAGCTTTCGGCTTTGTGCGTGAACTCCACTGAAAAGAATTACAAGCATAAGGCTTACTTATTTAAAAGCAGGAATACCCTCAGATTATAATACTTGGCTTTATAATCTTCATCTCACATCTCAAAAAGATACACAGTGTTAAATAAAGAGTACTTTTAAATAACACACACACACACACATATATATATATATATGAATTATGTAATTATGTATGAAATAATGCATATATGTGGGTTTATATATAATATAAATATATATATTTAAATAACAAATTTATGTTTAAATATATATATATTTGTTTATATACTATATATATTTTATAAATATATATATAAATTTATAATATATACTGTATATATTTTATAAATATATATATATATATATATATATATATATATATACATAATTCTTCTTATTCTGAAATGTATTATTTCTGTGTAACTGTTTACCTGATTTTTTGTTTTTTGTTAAAATGAAAAATAAATCTATCAAATCCAAGAATATATATCTTCTTTATTTCTCTCTCTCTCTCTCTCTCTCTCTCTCTCTCTCTCTCTCTCTCTAAAGGTTTTATAGATTTCTAGAACTTACATCCTATTCCGAGTTTTCCTTTCGCCTTCCAAGTTTCTGTCCAAATCTCCGATGAAAAAATGAAGAGCGTGTCATCTCGGGCGAAATGTTAAACATCACCGACCGACTCCGGCTCTGCATATTCTTTCTTACTATATATTTATTTTTTTAAATAATTACTTCATATCTCAAAAGTCCTACCATTGCTTTAAAAAAAAATTTTTTAATAAATGACAGTCGTAATAATATTCTAAAAAAGTATGTTAATATAGAGTCAGAAAAAGAAATACGGTAAAGTGGAACAGCGATTAGATAAATAGATAAGATTCTCTCAGCAATTGAGTCTTTTTATGACAGCTATACTTTGCTTTATCACCTATCTGAACCAGAATAGAAGTTATTTCTAGAATCTAATTTCATTCTTTACGGTACCTACTAATTATATTCAGTAGCTTAGTCATAATGAAGACAAGCCGAGGTTTTAAGAACTTATTTTAAAAACAGATGAAAGAATGAACAATAAAGGTTGATAACGAATGATTTTGCGTTTAAAAATATAGTTTTTTTTACAGACAAAGAGGAAAAAATAGATATTTACTAGAGTTCTTTGGCTTTTATCATCATAAAAAGGGTTTTTAGTTCGTATTGCCTCATAATATTTTTAGATTCGTACTCCTATTTTGTTTTTATACTGAAAAGCAGCACTTCAAATGTTCAAATCACTCGATTTATTCATTCTGTAACATACACCCAGTGTGGAAGAAAACATAGGTGAATGATTGATTGATTTTTTAACGGCATATCAACAATTAGAGGTTATTTAATGCTGGATTCTGTTTAGGTATTGGTAGTGCATTTGGTCTTATATAAATATTGGTTAATGATGAAGGTAATAGGGGTTTCTATGAAATCGGAAAGTTTGAATTTTTTTATATAGTTTTATTTCTTTCAAAATTGTAAGGTTTTGTTAGGGTCGGTATTATTGAATTTTAAATCTTAAAATTGGTAGTGTTTTGAATGAACGGCCACACTTTCTTTAAATATCATACAGCACAAGGTCTATAACATTTTATATTCTAGTTCTACTTCCTTCTCTTTGTTTGGAATTAAAACAAACAAACAATTGCCAATTCCTTTATAAATATCCTACTATTTTCCTCAAGTACATTAATGCCGTGAGAGTTTATTAATAAAAAAGCAAGCTTTAGTTGGCAAGGTGGAGTATTGGTAAAAGCTCAGACTATGGAATCGTATTACGCTAGTTCAAACAATTGCCAATTCATTTCTAAATATCCTACTATTTTCCTCAAGTACATTAATGCCATGAGAGTTTATTAATAAAAAAGCAAGCTTTAGTCGGCGAATTGGGGTACTGGTAAAAGCTCGGACTATGGAATCGTATTACGCGAGTTCAAATCCTAGTGAAAACCATCGCATCTACTTTTATTGGCCTCTGGTCGATGAGGCTCGTTAACTCGGGAGAGTATTTCATCTAGGTGAAGGGCATCACTGAATTCAAAAGCCCAAAAATAGGTCCTCCAGTTTGGGGGTTGAGCATAGGGCTAGCGACACTTTCGCGTAAAAGAATTATGCTACGGAAACAACAAAAAAAATCACTGCCTTCCATAGTTGTTGTCTATCGAACCCCATTTTTGTGTCCAAGTAAATCCCTCTAGCCGACTTGGGTAGGAATTGAAACTACTATCTTCTGAAAATGCTCCTCTAGAACCGAAGAGACTCAAAACACCTCTATCCGTTGCACCACGGGCCCCGAAGGCGATGATGGTATGATCTGTCGGTCTTATAAATCCAAGTATTTGTTGTTGTTTTTTCAATCAGGTCCACACTGATTTTTTTAAATCATAATTTTTATTTTTGAGATGAGGCCTCGTAATTTAATAATTAACTTTATTATGTGGACTTTTATCGTTTGATTAATTAATTTTTGTTCTATTTAATATGAATGTCTTTTTTCTTTGTTCGATTTAAAGATCCTTTTTTGGAAACACTTCATCTGAAATAAATTGGCCCTATATTCCTCATAGCATGTGGTTTTTAATATATCGTGGAGGTTTGCAGTATTCTAATATCATGACAGTGGGATGCCTACATTTCATTCGCTTTTCCGCTAAAACAGCGATCTGTCTTTATGAGTTATCGCTGAAGTTGTAGCAAGTAAAAACAGACGCTATATGTACCGTAAAGCAACTGAATAGACAGCGAAAACAACCTTTCTTCATTGACGGATATATTTCTGCCACATCAGATAGCCGCTTGGTCACCACCCTATTATAGAGCACCAAACCAAGATAGACACAAAGCTATTTTTACTGATCTATAAACGTGGGCTTTTTTAAATTCAGTGTTGCCTTCATCTAGATAAGTTAACGAGCCCCATCTGCCCGAGGAGGAAAGGACACTAATATATAAATATTATATATTATATTTGTTTGTAAATAAAATTTACAAATTTGGCACAAGGCCGTTTGGAGGGGGTACTAGTAGGGCTGATCGTACACAAAAAGCTTAAGCTTAACTATGTTATTATATTTAACTATAAATATATAATATGGCTATAAAATGAAATTTACACTTATAGGAATGCATTTCAATAAAGAATAAATATGTACACTAACTAATAAGTATTACGGGTCTATCTTTTGCTAATATTTTTTATGGATATTTTGATTGTAAACGCATAGACAGAAAGATTTAGAGCGATGGATAGGTTTTCATACTTCTAATCTCTGTTTTTGTCAATTCATTCATCCATAAACAATTTGTTTTCGTTTTTTTTTTCATCGTCTGACAACAGTTTGGGTGAAAATTGGATTCAAACACCGTATTTGAATCAGAGTTTATCGATTGATCGCCCTAACAAGATTATAATTGTTTGACATCTTAAAAGTGCTAAGTCTCTTCTGTCGTATAAAATTTTAGCAGATAAAAACAAAAACAAGCCTGACACTTTGGAGATTTTCCAATGTTTTGAAACCTTCAGAACCAGAGAAATTTCCTTTTTTTAAGCCTTTTTTTTTACTTTATTTTTTTCATTATTTTATTTTCTTTGATTATTTTTTTTATTATTTTTTTATTATATTTTTTCACTATTTTTTAAATTTAATTTTTAATAATTTTACTACTATTTTTTATTGGAAGTGTTTCATTGAAAAATACATTTTCCATTTTTTTATTCTATTTTTTTTTCATTATTTTTCATTCAATTTTTCTTAATTTTATCATTTTGTTTTATTGGCAGTGTTTCATTCAAAAATATTTTTTTCATTTTTTTATTCTATTTTTTTTCAATATTTTTCATTCAATTTTTCTTAATTTTATTATTTTGTTTTATTGGCAGTGTTTCATTGAAAAATATATTTTTCATTTTTTTATTCTATTTTTTTTCACTATTTTTTATCTAATTTTTAATAATTTTACTATTTTTTATTGGTAGTGTTTCATTGAAAAATGCATTTTTCATTTTTTCTATTTTTTCTCATTATTTTTCATTTGATTTTTATTAATTTTGATTTTTTTTTTTCATTGGCAATTATTCATTTAGAAATACCAGCAAGAGATACGATGGTATTCCTAAATGATCAACCATCTAATTAATGACTAGATCCGACGTAGCTTAACTTCGATGATCTAACGAGAACTTGTCTCCAAACCGACTAGACAATGGATATATATTTCTCGGTTTTAACAACAACCAGAATATAAGATAATGTGGACACAATATACAAAATAATGATAATAATAAAAAAAAATATACCCTGATGAAGGTGTATTCTGAAACGCATCGGCATTAACTATATTCTAGTTTTAGGTTTTTTTTAATAATTTCCTGGCTATTATTATTATTATTATTATTATTTTATTACCACTGCTACAACATCTCAAACTGTGTCTGCTGTCAAAATATTCCTTGGATCTGTTACCATTTTGATAAATTTTCTTTTCCTTTTTCTTTATTATAAGATCATTTTAAATTTTATAAAATATTAGAACTTGGACCACTTTATTTAAATATAAAAAATGGTTTATTCAATCAAAGGCTTATGATCATGATATCAATTAAGTAGATAGAACTGTTGAAAAATATTTACGATTCTTTCAAGGTTTACTGATATTTACTCTTCGCATTTTCTCTTTTGAAAATATCGATCGTACAGATAAATTTTTAAAAAATGCGATTTCTTCTCTTATTTATGTTAATAGTTTTAAAAAAAAAACTGGAAATATGTCTAAATATTTTTAAAGAACTTTATACTTAGCCCACATAAAATGAATAAATTATGAATAAAAATGGATCAATATTTCTCTATTAAATATCATGATATTAGCGAAAATTTATTGAATCAACAACATCTTCTCTCTCGCTGAATCATTTTCCTGCAAATGGAGAAATATCGAGGAAAATCTAATTGGCATTATTTTCACGAAAAGATACGATTGTTTTCTAGAATTTTCTAAGAAAGATAATTAATCTATAACATTTTAAATTGCTTCATATTTTAAAAGATTAAATTGAAAATGTCAGCGTGTATTTCATATCACTGTTGCTGTATGATTATCGTGAAAAATACATAGACACATAACCATGTAGACTGCAGACAGAAAAACTATGACACACTCATACACACTCAGAGATACGCATAAACCAACAATATTATATGGGCGCCTACGCGCAGCACTCGCACGCCCATACATATACATATGTATATATATATTTATATAAAACAAATTACACACACAGGTTTCCATATTAATATATGAGAATATATATATGTTTTCATATGTATAAGTATATATTTACACGCATGTGTATATATATATATATAAATGTATATATATATTATTTTAAGAAATAATGTTGCTTAAAATTATAGTTAGAGTGCTCAATATCAGTGATAGAGCGTGTATTTTAGTTAATTGTAGACACGGAGGCAACGGGGGTCGACAACTGCCAGTTTCACGCTGTGCGTTCTTCAGGTCGAAAGGAAGTCCTATTGTTTATGTTCGGCCCCCGTTGACTCCGTGTCTACAATTAACTAATATATATATAAATACATATAAATATAGATCCGCGTATCTGTGCGTTTGTGTGTGCAGATTGCAAAATGCAATTTTTTTCAATAACAAAATGTGTTTAATAGATACAATATTTGTTTCTTTTTCGTGTGCCAAAATTGTGTGCAAATTCTTTTCATGTTGTGTGAGTCGCATTCACGAAAGTCTTATATGCAAACACAAAACACACGATGCTGCTGCACACAGATACGTCTGTGTGCGCGTGTATTTTTGCACCTTTGCACGAGTGCGTATATGTGTTCATGGGTGCCGTTTTTTTTTCTTTTTTTCTCTTTCGCTGGTGTTCTTTTCCGATCGCTCGAAATAAATAAAAAAAAGGGGTCCTGGCACTTCTATTAATCTCTGATTCTATAGGTGGGAGGGACCAGAACTTCACCAATACACGATCTGACGACTAACGACGCAACCTATATCGAATTTTTTTATCTTCATTATTATTATTATTATCATTATTATCATCATTCAAAAATGATTTTCCACCTTCTGGTTGACAAAGAAAGAACAGGTAAAAAGATTTAAGAAAAAAAAAAAAAAAAAAAAATGATATCAGTTTAAGATCACCCCCCCCCTTTTTTTTTTTTTTCCCATCGTTCCTCTTCTTCACACACCTCTTTCTTTTACCTGCCCAGGTGTGAGATACAACTGAACGTCGTTAAAAGAATTTTCAACTTAGAATTGAGCAGGAATAAAAAAAAAAAAAAATAAATAAAATAAAAAATAAACAAATTCAAATACAAATAGAAACAAGGCCACCTACCCCCACAAATTTTTAAAGGGGGGGGGTATTTCTATTTATGAATCAAAACCAACACGTGTAAGAAGATTCTGGAATTATCTTTTGTTCTTACATCAGTGTGTGTGTGTGTGTGTGTATATATATATATAAGTGTGTGTTTGTGAAAGTTCTTTTTTTACATCAGTGTGTATGTTTGTGTGTGTGTGCATTTATGTATAAGTGTGTTTGTGTATGTGTGAAGGTTCTTTTTTCTTACATCAGTGTGTGCGTATTTAAGTGTGTGTTTGTGTATGTATAAGTGTGTGTGTGTCTGCATGTATAAATAAGTGTGTGTGTGTGTGTGTGTGAAGGTTCTTTTTTCTTACATTAGTGTGTCTATATGTGTTGTGTGTATGTGTGTGTATGTGGGTGGAGGTTCTTTCTTGTTCGGCGCGAGGAAAAAAAAGCGCGCACAAGAAAAGCGAAAGGTGGAATCAGCTCTTTTGAAAGGTTTTTGGTATCAGTGTAACCCAAATCAATCTGTCGCCTGTGGCCATAGATCAGTTCGGCTTTTCTTTCTTTCTTACTGACAGTCGCTCTCATCTCCGAATGGGGTGGGTGTCTCTCGTAAATAAAAAACTAAAAACCCAAAACGGAAACAAATTAATAATAATAATAATGTCGAACGCTGACACCTCTATTCGGAAATACACCCACACCATCCATCCATCCATCTAGCCATCCACCCACCAGAACTCTGATTCTTACTGAATTCTCAAAGACTCTTAATAAAAAAAAGTTTGTTTTTTTTTGAGGTGGGTAGGGAATTTTTTTTTTTGTTTTTTTTTAAGGTGGGTAGGAATTTTTTTTATTTTTTTTTTTTTTCCAAAATTCAGACATAATTTGCATTGCAGTCAATGCAATTTTTTGAAAAAAAATTTCTTTTTTTTTTCTTTCATAATATATATATGTGTGTGTGCGTGTGTGTGTGTGTGAGTGTGTATAAATATATGAATATCTTTATATTTCAAATGATATTCAAATCTAAAAAGATATTTAGAATAATATCCAACTACAAAATCCTATTCGATATTTCTTTTAAAGAATGATTTCTACTTTGAATGAAAAATAGAAAATATATTTTTTTCATTTCTTCGTTCAGTTTAAAAATTCAAAAACTTAGTTTTCTATAAGTTTTCAATTCCTGAATCTTGTTTTGTGTGATCAGATTTTTTGATTTTAGAAAAAATCATTTTGTTATTCAAACTTTAGATAAAAAAAAAAAAAGAGGAAAGAAAAAAAAAACTTATGTTTAATATTGAATTTTCTTTAAGTAAAAATCTTTTAAAGAATTTCATAAAAAAAAAAAAGTTTTTATTTTGTTAAAAGTTTAAGAATTTATTTCTTTAAAAAAAAAACGTCTTTTAAGGTTTTTTTTTTATATAAAAAAATTTTAGAAAACAAAATTATTTCTTTGAAAAAAAAAACTTTGCCGCTTAATAAAAAGGAAAGTTTAGTGAATTTATTTTATTTAAAAAAGTTTAGTGAATTTATTTTATTTAAAAAAGTTTAGTGAATTTATTTTATTTAAAAAAGTTTAGTGAATCTATTTTATTAAAAAAGCTGAAGTTTAACTTGTGAACATAAAAGATTTTTTTACCTAAATAAAAAGATTACCAAAAAAGTTTGTCACTAAGAGTGAATATCAGAATTGATGAGATCAGTCTTAACTTTGTATTTTTATTAAAATTATTTCAGACTTCTACTCTCATCTTATCTTTATTGTTATGTTCAATGTAGATATTGCTCGTCTGAATTGATAAGTTGAGTTCTGAGTATTATCTTTATTAAAGTTATTTAAGACTTCTACTCTCATCTTCTGAACTATATTCACTTTGGATATTGCTTATGTGAATTGATGAATTTTGATTATTATCTTTAATAAAGTTATTTTGGATTTCTACTCTCATCTTCATAGCTTTGACTGTGTGAATTGATGAGATGAGTTCTGATTATTTTCGTTATTCAATTTATTTTGGACTTTTACTCTCATTTTAATTATATTCACTATGAATATCACTTGTCTGAATTGATGAGATGAGTTTTGATTATTATCTTTATTCAAGTAGTTTTGGGCTTCTACTCTCATCTTTATTGTTATATTCACTATGGATATTGCTTGTCTGAATTGATGAGATGAGTTTTTATTATTATCTTTATTCAAGTGATTTGGACTTCTACTCTCATCTTCATTGTTATATTCATTATGGATATTGCTTGTCT